>PVLC010020083.1:0-29682 GCA_004027655.1 Graphiurus murinus | reverse complement strand
AAAAAATTAAAAAAAAAAAAAAAAGAAAGAGTATTAAGGCATGTGTTAGGAAAAGGTGATAGATCGGTTAATTTCAGGCCCCTACATATAAAAGGACTGATGAGTGGAATTATTAGTGAGGGTCAGCTGGAATGTTTGGAAGTGGTAGTTGGAGAATAGGAGGCTTGAAATGGCAGTTATAAAAGGAATACAATTGCCGATAATGACAAAATCTAGCTTATAAATAAGATGGAATGGTATAAATAAAGCCAATATCATAAAAGATAAGAGATCAAGGAGATGAGAGGCAAGGAAATTGGAGAGATGATCTCAGAGACATTGATATCACCAGGAATTATGAAAGTAGTAATGTTGAAGGAAGAAAATTAGTCAAGAGCTGATTTTTTAAGGAAATAAAGAGAATGAAATGTGGACAGTGGAGAACTATGAAAACAAAAATTGGGTGATACAATGTGCTCCCAGAACATTCAAAATTGAGACTTCTTTTCTTTTAGGTAGGAGAGAAAGAAAATAGATTCAATGGAAAAGTAAGAAAAATACTATCCCTGCCTCTATTCTTAGTAGTAAGCAAAACTTTCCTGCCCTCTTTGGCTTTGACCTTTGGGAAGAAATCTAGAGAAGTTCTTGCAGAGTGATGTCAATGGTACAGAAAAAATAGACAGAGAAGGGCATGAGTTTAGCTCTCCAGCTTCGTTATACTGGCATGGAAGAAACACAGAAATTCTCATATGAGGGTAGCCAGCCATGTAAGTAATAGATAAAAAGGAAATTACAGGCAGGCCTCAGTGATATCCACTGTGCTTAAAAGAGCTAAGGTGGGGTCACGAGAGCAGATAGGATTGTATGATACATCAAAGCCAAGAGAGTGAATGTTCTTTTGGCCCTAAGCTTCAGCAGAGGGTGGCAACAAAGCAAGCTATGACAGACTGATAAAGATATCATTGCTATATGATTCAGTAAAGATTCAGAGAGCAGCACAAAGACACACAGAGAGCTGAAGCCCCCTCTCTAAAACCAGGGGAGATATGGAACCCCTTTGTACATTCAGATTCCATTTGGGGAAGAAATATGAAAAGAAGGTAAAATTCTAAAAAAATTAACATATATCTGAAGAGAACTGCTTTAATTATATCAATGGCTTGTTACAAAGATCTAATCACTTATAAGAAATGAACAAGCTATTTCTTCATAAGTCTAACTGTAGAGTCCCTTATAACATATATATTGAGTGATTAAACAAAAATAAAAGTAAAATAAAAATCTATCTACAGATAGTTATAGATTCTTTTATAGCTAGATGGGCTAGCTTCCACCCAGCTAGAAAATCAGCCTGAAATCTGGAATTAAAACTGAATTCTGACATGTTCTGTTTGGAGGAAGATTTAGGTCATATGAAAGCACACCACAGTAACGAAGGTAGAACATGAAGTGATCACAACATATCTGAAAAAAATTAGGAGATCAAATGGAACCACATTACAATACCACAATTCTAGGGCAGTAGCAGGAGGCCACCTCTTCCTTCTGGCAAGTGGATTCTATCTGGCCCAAATGTCCAGGCTTTCACAGGTTCAGTGTTCAAAAATCTGCTGGGGCCCAGACAGAGCAAGTTCATTGTCCTTCATCTGAATAATGTACAATGCATGACCCCAGTTCCCCCAATTGAAGAGTTCTTATTGAGCAGATTGACAGAGAATTAATAGATACTCCTCTTTTACCTACTGATATTTTACTATTCCCAAATATAAGCTTTTAATCTAGTAAAGAAAGCTATATTTATAAATGTAGAAGGAAGATGAAGACTGAAAAAAACCTTCAAATTTTTGTGAAATGTCTACAGAATAAAATGACAATTGATAAGAACAATTTAATTAAGCCTTGTTGAAAATAGTAAAGGTTCATTTTTCCATTTTGCTAACACAACTAATGATCCAGACTATTAATAATAATCACTAATATCTGAATGCTTAGTATTTCCCAGGCTCAACTACAATATCTACAATTATCTGCTTTGATTCTTATAAAAACCCTATGAGGAAGGCATTGTTTTTGTCCCTATTTTATAGATAAAACTGATGTTTAAAGAGGTTAAGTAATTTGTATATACACACCAAATAATTATGAAACAAAAATTTAAGCCAAAAATTTCAGGACCCAAATGCTTTACCAACAAGGAATATCATTGTCCACATGACTTGCATTTATACATACTTTAAGTTTACTGGAGGTCTTTTGCATACATCACCTCCTATCCCTTAAGACAACCCTGTGAAGTAGAAGCTAGTATTCTCATTGCTCACAGTAGAAAACTAAGTGAAAAACTGAGCTCTGGCTCATTTTTAGCTGTAGAGATAAAGAGAATAAATTTGAGAAAAGAACTTAAGAGGACACTTACTCATGTCTTATCAAGTATTATTTTATGTATAATTTTACAAAAAAACTAGTTCATATGTGAATCCATTAACCAAAAGAAACCTTCCAAATCCTACCAGATTATTTATTATAATTACTTTGTCACCTACTGTTTCTCTTCAAATGAGTAAGTAAATATCTGAACATATGCAGTATACATAACATATTGGTGGTATTATTACCAACTTTCCACAAAACCTTTTTTTTCCCAAAATACTATTGCCAAACTGGATTAGTTCTTTTGTTGAAAAATGCCTGAATTAAGCCAGGTGTTGTGGCATATTCCTGTAATCCCAGTACTTGGGAGACTGAGACAGGCCAGCCTCAGCAACTTAGTAAGGCCCTCAACACTTAGTGAGACCATATTTCAAAATATATATATTATTTATGTATAAGATACATAATTATATATAAAATAATATAATTACATATATTACATAAAATTATATATATATGACTAGTGGTATAGCTCCAAGGTAGAATGTCCCCTGGGTTTTCAATCCCCAGTAAAAGAAAGAAAGAAGAAAGAGAGAATAGAAAAAAGAAGAGGAGGAGGAAGAAGAAGAAAAAAAAGAAAAGGAAGGAAGGAAGGCAAGCAACAGGCCACCCAAATCACCCAGAGGAAAGCACTTACTTCTTCAGTTAACAAGTGACTCAGAGGCAGTTTGAAGGGAAGGAAAAGCAAGAAGTTTCTTAGGTATGGACCACACATCTTGCTCAGAAGTGGCCTAATTTGTACCTACTAACCCAGTACTCTGTCCTGTTGAGCATCTCTCCAGGACACAAACAGTACATTGTGCAGGATATATGATATGATCAGCTCAACTATAGGTGAGAGAAGATCTTCATCTAGGGTTTGGACCACACCCAATTCAGCAAAGGTATTAGCGACATCCTCATCAGCACCTGTGATGCAGGCAGCTTTGCTGCAAAGCTCTAGGCCAGCAGGGGGAGAAGGTGACAGGAGGAAGCAGAGCAGCAGAGGCAGCGCGGGACCAAGTTCTCTGGACTGAGCCACTGCTCACCCACACTCTCTGATCTATTTCTCTATATTTTCTAGATTTTTTATATGGTTTCCAAAGAGAAAACAGACCTGTAGAGACGAGCATGCATTTACTGAAAAATAAAAATTTAGAATTCACTCTGCTTTAAATGTGAGGGATATGTGTACTTAAAGTTTAATACTGGAATATTGATACTATGACTACTGAGAGATACAAATTCTATGGCAATATATTCTCAAAATCATTCACTTTCCTTTTTGTTTAATATTTAAATAATAATAAATAATACAGACAGAATAGATTTTCGGTCTTTTAAATCTGTTTTTATTTTTATCATTTTATCTGTTCCCTGTAACATTAGGTAGATAGTAGGGAAGATAACACCTCATTTTAGTGATGTATTTTTTAAAATTGCATTTTTTCCTTTATTCTTGATTAAAAGGTTCAAATTTTAGTTAGGAATAAAGAATAAATTTTTGAAGTATGTTGCACTACAGGTGACTATAGTTGTAACATGTATTTCGACATTTCTAGGAGAATAAATTTTAAATGTTCTCATTACAAAAAACAGCATTCAAGGTGATAGATATGTTAATTACCTTTATTTAACAATTACATATTATATATATTCATCATAACATCACTTTGTACTCAATAGCTACCAATTATAACTTGCCAGTTTATAATAAAATATAACAAGACATCTCAGAAATATGCTTTCTTAAAAAAGCATAACACAAATTGAATAGGATGATACTGACATCCTTTCTTAAAACTTTTCTAATCCTCAGAAAGCTGACAGAAATGGGTAGTGATTACTAATGATGAAATTTCTTTCTACAATAATGAAAATGTTCTAAAATTGATTTTACAGTTACCCAACTTTATATATATATATATATATATATATGTATATATATGCATATATATATAAATATATATATAAACTAAAAAGCATTCAATTGTGCACTTTAAACCTTTATCAGCTTGTACCTAACAAAGATGTACGATTACAGTACACCAATTTAAAAAATAATAATAAAATGAATGAAGCCGGGCATGGTGGCACACACTTGTAATCCCAGCATTTGGGAGGCTGAGACTGGAGGATCTGGGTTTGCGGCCAGCCTCAGCTACCTAGTGAGGCACTCCGCAACTTAATGAGACACTGTTTCGAAATAAAGAATAAAAAAACAGGCCTGGGGGTATAGCTCAGAGGTAGAATGCCCCTGAGTTCAATCCCCAGTACTGGAAAAAAAAATGAATGAATTATATGGCATGTGAATTCTATCCAATAAAGCTTATATTTCTAGATAGATCTCAGAATAGCTAGAATACATTGGAGGGTTAAAGACTACTTACCTTCCTGAGATCAGAAGATCAAATCTATTTCCCCTATTTCCCTTGCACTGTATTTGGGCTAATCCTATGACTGCTTTGAATAATAGAGTATGTGAAAGTGACACTGTGTCATTTCCAGGCCCAGCCTTTAAGAGGACTGGCTATGATTGTCTTGAGCTCTTAGAGATGTCAGCTGCTTCTGTAAGAATTTCAACTACCTTGAGACCATTGTAAGAAAACCCAGGTTAACCATGTAGTGATTTTTTAAAAAGGGAGGAAAGACAATTGTCCAGCTCACAGGTGTTTCAACTACCATTCAGTCATTTCATCTTTTGTTGCAACACAGTGAAACAAAGATACCCCAACCATGTCATGCCTAAATCCATGACCCCTCCAAAATATCATGAGGCTATAGTAATAAATTATTGTTCTAAGGCTATAAGCTCTGGGCACATTTGTTACATAAATAGGATATATTTCAAAACAAGCTGATAAATTATCCTATATATCTAAACATAATAGCAAATGAATTTGAGACACTGACAGCAGCAAAATCCTGGGAGAAATGGCAAATGTGCAGAAATAAATAATGGAATACAAAGGAAAAATTGCCAGGTTCTAAAAGGCAAGGAATGCAGGGATTATCAAAGAAGTATTCATGCCATACAAGGAGATCTCCATTCACAGAGGAGGATTCAAATGGCCCAACTTTATACAGTCATAAGTGTGGGGAGACTTCACAGGATCCAGCGTGTAGATGAGTACAAAGGGGGTGCAGAAAGGTCAGAAGGTGTTGGGCCATCCTGGGCCCTCTGAGATATCATAAGTACTCAAATCCCTACACTGAAGAGAAATTCCTCAAAATAGAACTATTTGTTTAGGGTCAAAACTCTTGGATACCAAAGAGAAAAGGTTTAGAAACTGGTGAAAGGAAGATGGATCTTAGGAAGTATTAGAAGTACAGAGATATGGCTAGGCAGATAAATCTCTTTTTAACAAATCATTGTGAAATGGAAATCTGGAGTTATAAAGCTAGAAAAGCAATCTGAACTTCTGCTAACCAGGCAATTTTCCTAAAATGCAGGGAACTTCTCATTTAAAATGAACAATTGAAAGGACTGCAATTAAGCTAATTAAAATTTTTGCAAGATACCAGGAATAATAAAATCTAAATTATATACTAACAGCAGATGAAGTCATATCAGAAAAATATAAAACATAGCCAAATTATGGAACCAACTTAGGTGTCCATCAAGAGATGAATGGATTACAAAATTGTTGGATATACACACAATGGAATTCTACTCAGCAATAAAGAATAACAAAATTCTGTCATTTTTCAGAAAAACGGATGGACCTGTTAAAGTGAGAGTAGCCAGTCACAGAAGTGAAGGCTCATATGTTTTCTCTCATATGTAGAAGCTATGAAATAATCAGGATACAAGGGGACTTTAGATAATGGAACAGGGTCATGGGCCTGGTCAGGGGAAGGCTGTGGTTGCAAGTGGTGAGATCCCTAGAATGAAGAAAGCATGTGAGGCAGGCATCTGGAGGAGAACAAACAGTAAACAGCAACTTTATTCACAGACCCATCCCTTATATAGGGTTCCAGGCAAAATGGCACACATTCACATCACATATGTAACTATATGCAATGCACATGTGCAAGATGTGTGTCCATCCACAACTGCCCAGGAGGTACACATGTTTGTAGCTGTAAAATGCAGGGAACTTCTCATTTAAAATGAACAATTGAAAGGACTGCAATTAAGCTAATTAAAATTTTTGCAAGATACCAGGAATAATAAAATCTAAATTATATACTAACAGCAGATGAAGTCATATCAGAAAAATATAAAACATAGCCAAATTATGGAACCAACCATGCCTTCACTGCCAGCCTATACTCCATCTGGGTGCCCACAATCCACATCCAACAGTGTGGGAGTGCACAACTTAACCCCAAGAGCATTACATTGGGCCACAAGACCAAAAAAAAAAAAAATCCCTTCAGGATGTACTTAAAGATTCTGAAATATGTTGAGCTAAGACTTCTCCTATAGTTCTACATCTATAGTACCTCCCCCTGGAACAAACAAAGCTAACAGAGTTCTTGGGGAAACCATCCAGCAATTTGATTGGTCAGACCTATTCACCTGTTCTACACTAAAAGGTGATATGCTTACAAACTACATGTTCCCCTATTAACCAGCCCATCCATTTTCTATAGCACATTCCAAAAAGGGGGTAGGGGGCGTTTTCACAATTTCAGCACAAGTCCTCTATTCTATGATGTCGCTCATCCCATTCTAGGCTGCTGTGATTCCAAGTTCACAAAGTAATCCAGTTTTCTGTAGTAGTGAGGGCAATTCACCATGGAAGGTCTTTGGTTGCCTCCACTAGTAGTTTGGTGCAGGCCCAGCAATGGGAAATGTTATGCAGTCTCACAAAAGTGTGTGCCCAGGAAAGCAGGCTATCCTGGACAATAGTTCAAGGCAGAAAGAGAGATTATCATAGGTAAATCCTTCCCTTCTTGGAGGATGCAAGCAACATGCTCATCTTGCAGACATTCTCCATGGAATACAAATGAATAGGCCATAGTCTTACAACCTGTGTGCCTTTAAAATAGTGCCTTCCACCCATGTAGGAAGCATAACCCATACTGGACAGGGCCAAGCAACAACTGAGATTCCAGTTGCAACTAAGCTTTCTATCCCAGGCCTCATGGCTTCAGGAATGCAACCCTTGGCTTCTGCACTACAGGGTCACTCCTTGCTACCATGCAGGGCCAAGGTTGGTACAGGAAATAAAAGGCCTTCTCCCCTCACTTCTGCTCACATCTAGGAGTGTTCAAGCTCCCTGACACCTTCAAAGTGTGGGGCATTCCTGCTATTACCTTATCTAAGGGGGCCTGCCTAGCGCAGTAAGGTTGCTCATTTAAAAGCCGCACTGACAAGGGCATTTGTATCTACCACCTCTTCCAATGGGGGCCAAGGCCTTCAGCTACTCCCTCAGGAGTCTGTTAAAGTGTTCAAGCATACTGGCTTCTTGGGGCCAGACTTGTGTTAGAGCATCAGCAGCATCATTACTGAGGGTTTGTAAAGACCTATGCCCTGGAATATGATGTATAATGGCTCCTTCCCAGAAGCCCCGCAGAGGCCCTGTTTACACAGGTCCTCCCACACATCCTTGCCCTACAATGGGTGGTGCCCAATAAACCACTCTTGTGCTGCCCATTGGAGCAGCCACAAGTATTTCATGGGTATAAGGAGTTTCACTTCTTCATAGAGAATTGGGGCACCTCCTACTTCTATGGGGTCTGAGGGTGCTATCACTCAGAACTGAACTGGTCCAAATAAAGCTTTACCCTCTATATAGGGACTTGGGGCATCTTCTACTTCCATGGGGC
Source organism: Graphiurus murinus (assembly GCA_004027655.1). Classification (NCBI taxonomy): domain Eukaryota; kingdom Metazoa; phylum Chordata; class Mammalia; order Rodentia; family Gliridae; genus Graphiurus; species Graphiurus murinus. Next base: position 21,516 of record PVLC010020083.1, on the reverse strand, counting down.
TACAAGAAGGCTATTGCTTTGAACTGCATTGACCCCAGCAGAGTATGTAGCTATTCAGACAAAGGACTACTAGACAACTGTGCTCCTTGCTCTACATATGCACCCCACTTTGTCATGACATTTGGGCTATCCCTGTTCAGGGGATCTGAGTCCAGGACCACCTCAGACAACCTTCTGATAGGGTACATGGTCTGCAGTATTACTAACCAAGTACCTGTAACTATATGATTGTTTACAGGAATAGGCTTGTATCTTATCTATCACTGCTTCAGGTATCACCTTTGTCTTATCCAACCAAATAACTCCAAGAATTTGACAGAATATCCAGATCCTTGAACCTTGTCTTCATTGGCAGCCCACCTCCATTTCCAGAGAACAACTCAGAGACAGTATGCAACTGCTTCTAACTGTAAGAGAATCAAGGTTAGCACAAACATCATCAATTCAGTGGTACAACCATACAGCCTCAGGCTTCTGCCCAGAGGCTAAATCCCACGCCACCCAACTGTGACATGTCTCAGTTTTCTGCCAATTCTCAAACATAATGGAACTGTTCCAGTTCATGTAACAAGTGAGTCATCAGTTCTGGAATGTTGGGTACTGCTGCTTTAGCTCCTGATAGTCCACTGTCATGTGCCAGGAACTGTCAGGTTTCTTCACTGGCTATATGGGGGGTTGAAAGGGCTATGAGTCAGGTGAATTATACTTGCCTCTTCTAGCTTTAGTATCGCCTGTCCAATTTTCTCAAATCCCCCTGGTAACTTATACTACTATACATTCACAATCCTCATGGCTTCGGGGAGTTGTAAGGGAACATAATGGAGATGTCCTCTAGTAATAGTTTCTATCACATGCACTCATAGCCAAAATCCTCTAATAGTTATCTGTACAGTTGATCCTTATAACATGTCCACCCCCAGGATATACTCAGCTATGGGGGATATATATACACATCATACTGCTTGGGAGGCAAATATCCAATTCCCCTCAATCACTGGGGCATGTCAAACTGCACACTGTTGGGGGGTGGGAGTGGTTCAAATCAGTAAAAAGTCAGTTCCACATGTACACTCAGATCAGCTAGTCCCCCCACCAACCAGGTACCCCAGCTGAGTCTCTAGTCTAGTTGCCCACTGGCTTCCAACACTGCAGCGGTCCATACTGTGCGCCGTCCATGGATGTCCTGACTTGCTCTGCACCACCACTGGGGTCCAGTGGCCCAGAAGAGTCTTCTGTGCTTGAACTTCTGCAGCCAGGGACTACCACACTGGCGACTCCCACCCCCGGACTGAGCCAGCCTCCATGTCTCCCAAATTCATGCCTCCATTGCTGTAGCCAGGACATTCCACCTGGCCTGTGGAGCTAATGCATGTTGGATCATGTGGTCCCAGCACTTTTAAAGCCTTCCAGACCTCTTTCTCCTGGGGATTTTCCTCTGGAGGGGTACTTGGGGAAACTCACTGCATCCTACTGACCACCACAATTGTCAGATGCATGGTCAGGGGCCGTCCGTGAGATCCCCAGGATCGAGAAAGCATGTATAGCTGCCATTTGGAGGAGAACAAACAACAAACAGCAACTTTATTCACAAATTCGTCCTTTATATAGAGTTCTGGGCAAAATGGCACACATCCATGTCACAGTGACATGAGTATGCATGTTACATTTTTCTTAGTCATTGCACATGTGTGTTATACTCTACTTTGTAACTGCACATTACTATATGTGATGTGCACGCTCAAGATATGAGCTCACCTGCAGCTGTGTGGGATGTGCAAGCAGCTGTGTAGAGTCATGCCCTCACCAAGAGCCTATACTCCCTCTGGGTCTCCACAAGGAAAAACTCCAGTGGAGCAACAAGGGTAGTATAGGGGAAGAGGAGAGGAAGAATTAATGATGGAATCGCTTCCACTGACATTACGTACATATGTGAGAATACCAATGCCAATCTCAATATCCTGTATGGGGAAGGGGGAATGAGGAGGGGGCCAGGGAAAATCTCACCAAGTGCTGTGTGCATGTATGTCACTAACACTGTGAACTACATTGTGATGTGAGACTACAAAGCACCAATAAACGTATCTAAAAAAGGAAAAATATAAAAGAGAAAGCTGGAATCTAATATTATCAAAAACACTAAATACAATTATGGAAGTTGTTAATTAAAGCATAAATCTGACTTTTAAAACACAATCCATGTTCAAGCATGTACAAATGGTTAAAAAATAGATATAGATTAAAAGAAATGAAGATTTAACTAAAAGGAATATAAGAAATAAATACCACAAGATACACTATTGCAGAAAATGAGGAAGACTAAAGAGGAAAAATAGGAATAAACAGAAACTTAGAAATTTGCAAAAATTAATAAATATACAAGACAAACAAAAACAACCTGAAAAAGATAAATAAGAAAATCCAATCAGTGGAACAGAGCAAATACTGAAAGTAGATAATTCAGGGAAACTTTCTGAAAATTATAGAGAATCACATATTTAAAGGATATATGTTATGATTTGGATGTAGTTTAAGTAACACATGAATGTGCTGATATTTAATCTCTATTATGAGATATTAAGAGAGTGGAAACTTTACCTATGGTTTTGAGAGGTGGGGCCTAGGAGGTGATTAGGATTAGATAAGGTCATTAGGGTAGAGGTCCATAACTGAATCTTTGTGGCTCTATATGAAGGAGAGCAACCAGAAGGGACATGCATGTATGCACACACCCTCTCTCTCTCTCTTTTTTTTTTTTTTTTTTTTTTTTTTTTTTTTTTTTTTTTTTTTTTTTTTTTTTTTTTTTTTGCGGTACTGGGGATTGAACTCAGGGACGTTCTACCTCCAAGCTACACCTCCAGCCCTATTTTTTATTCTTTATTTTGAAACCGAGTCTCACTAAGTTGCGGAGTGCCTCGCTAGGTAGCTGAGGCTGGCCGCAAACCCGGATCCTCCGGTCTCAGTCTCCCAAGTACTGGGATTACAAGCGTGCGCCACCATGCCCGGCTCACACACCTTCTCTTGTCAGGCTACATGATATCCTGCACCTCCTTAGGACTCTGCCACCAAGAAGGCCATCACCAGATGTGGCTCCTTGACCATGGACCAGAACTATAAGCTCAAATGAGCCTCTTTCCTTTAAAATTTAGCCAGTATTGTTTTTTTTTTTTCATCAACAGAAAATGGACTAATACAACATACATAAATAAATTATACAAATATAAATTTTAAGTATGAAAATACAATAACCAAAATTTTAAAGCTAAATGGATGTGTTTAGTTGGATGAAGGCAACAGGGAGAAGAATCAGTGAACTAAAAGACAGTACAATAGAAATCACTCTATCTGAACAATGACAACAATAAAAATGATTTTAAAAAGTGAGCTTCATGAACCTGTGGAACTACAATAAAACACTGAACATTTCAGAAACCAGAACCCAGGAAAGAGAAGAGAAAGAAGATAAGCTGAAAATGGACTCAGAAACTCCATAAATTTGGCAAAAGACATAAAACCAGATATTAAAGAAGCTATGCCATCTAAAAATAGGAGTCTAAGAAATTCACCCTAAGAAATATCATATGAAACTTCTAAAATTTAGAAACGAAGAAAACACCTTAAGAGCTGCAAGAGAGAAATGGTATCTTATAGATGGGAAACATTACAATACAGTGGATTTCTTATGAAGAATCATGGAAGCCAAAATCAAGTAGCATACTTTTCAAATATCGAAATAAATGAATTATCAACCCAGATTCCTATGTCCAAGGAAAATAGGAGTAGAAGAAATTAAAACATTCTCAGGTAGGGGAAAAAATATAATAATTTGTCAGCAGCATGTTTACCCTAAAAGAATTGCTAAATGAAGTTGAACTTGAAATTTTCAAACTCCCCAAAAAAGAAATATGCAGGCCTGTATGGCTTCTTCCCAAAATTATAATCAATGTTTAAAAATTTAATACCAATTTAATTCAATCTGTTCCAGAAAACAAAGAAGGAGGGTACACTTCTCAGTTAACTCTATGAAGTTAATACTCCTTTGATACCACAGCCAGAAAACATACAAAAAAGAAAACTGTAGATCAATAACTATTAATAATATGGATGCAAAACCCTTATATTACTGTACGACTTCATCTATGCAATAACTCAAAATAATAAAAATATAAAATGGAGCCAAGTACAATGGAATACACCTGTCATCCCTGTATTTGGGAGGCTGAGACAAGAGCATTACAAGTTCCAAGCCGACCCACAGTGACTTAGTGAGCTACCCTGTTCCAAAATAAAATAAGGCTGGGATTGTATCTCAGAAGTAGAAATTCTCCTGAGTTCAATCACTAGTAACACACACACACACACACACACACGCGCGCGCACACACACACACACACACACACACACACACACACACACACGGCCAGAGGTTAAGTAAGAAGATGTTTTAGGGGCAAGAGAGGAGACAGTGTGTGTAACTACTAAAGGGCAACTGAGGGATCCTTATATTGATGGAGAGAGTCTTTATCAGTGTCAGTATCTTGAGTGTCATATTATATCATTGCTTTACTAGTTATTTCCATTAGAAGAAAATCATTAAAAGTTACACAGGACTAATGTTATTTCTTACAGATGCATATCAGTCCAAAATTATCTAAAAATTTTTTCTTTTAAAGTATATATTATACTACTTTTTTGAAAGAAAGGCAGACAAATTTATAAGCATATTTGCCTATATTTTTCAATAAAAGCAAAAGGAGAAAGAGAATTAGAGGAGGGGAAAAGGACAAGAATAAAATCTAATTATTTCTAAATATTCACTGTTTTATAGACTTGAGTATGAGACCATTCAAATATTCTATATGATTCCTGAAAAATAAGTTTGGAAGAAAAAATGCTTGCCAAAAATGAAAAAAATATATAACAACAAAATAAAGGTGGCCCACACCTATAACCCTAGTACTTGGGAGATCAAAACAGATCATAGATTCAAGACAACCACCCCTAATTGTAGTAATTTTCTATACACATATCCCTACTCTGCTTCTAGGATATATGTCCTTACTATTTTGAGAATTAAGTCCAGTTCTGCTTTAACCACTGCTTTAACCACTGCTTTAACCACTATCTGGCTTTGTTTTTCTTTAAGAGTGGCAATATTGGAAATATTTTACTATTAAACCACTATAAGTATTAAATTAAAACATATAATAGCATTAATATCACATAATTTTCAGAATACGATATTTATAAAAATTCAAAATAATTAGAAACTCTGTAATCTTTTATTTGAACTTGAAACAAGAATATGATCTCCATTTATTTTTCTTTCAATAAAATGTGTGTTCCCTAGTTCTGTCCACTAACGGACCAAAAGCAACAACATCCCAACCCTTACATCTAGATTATCAACTCTCAAGGATTTCATGCTTAAGGGAAGTAGGCTTCCTTAGAGAAATGAAGGTCTCAGGCAAGAAATGAACAAGATGTTATCTTGCCTACAACTGAAAGCAATGATTCTAGCTAAGACTTTTGAACACATGTTAAAAGAACTCACAAGTACTTTGAACAGCTCCCATAGACTAAAACTGGAACAATTTGAGCATCAGAAAGTATACACCTCCTATAACTACCTGAAGCATATCAAATATATAAATTTTCATGCAAAAGAATGGTCAATAAATATATTGACTATCTCTAAACATTGCTAGGGCACTAAGCATTGTTCTGAAAATTTACAAAAGGAAGGAATGAAGCTTTTATTCTTTCTTTCTTTCTTTCTTTCTTTCTTTCTTTCTTTCTTTTATTAACTATGTTCCAAGGTGACCAAGTAATTCATGAGAGATTCTCTTTATGCAATACAAAAAAAATTGTAGCTAGTAACTGCAAAAAAAAGGGCAAAACTAGAAAATAATCATTTTTCAATTTCTAATAAAAGGAAAGCCTTAAGCTAAATATTGTTAAAGGACAAGGAACTTTTTAAATGGGTGAATAGGGTTGGAACTACTTAAACTTAACTCATAAATCTTAACATCACGAAAATCAAACAATCTTACATTACATTACTGCTGATGTGATGCAAGAGGAGAGGAAGCACACACTAAAATTTATTAAGAAAACCTGGACATAATATGAAACCTATGAAATAGCCTTTTAATAAGAAAAGCTGAACTTAAATTTAATCACTTCTTTAAAACATAGGAATATTGTGTTAAATAATAGCATCACATACAAATCAGCTAACTCCAAAATGTAGGAAATGCTAAAGGACAAATAACCTAGTTTCTAAAAATAATAATAATAATAATAATAATAATAATAATAATAATAAGTGGTAAGCTACAGGCAATATGTGGACTTTAATAGGGAGGACCAACAATTCAAGGACACTTTGAAAACATGAAATAGGTATTAGATGATAAAAAAAAGAATTATTATCAATTTCTTCATTGTGATTATGTTTAAGATAATTTCTTATTTGTTAGGGATACCTACTGATTATTTTTTTAATAAAAAATAAGATGTCTGAGATTTTTTTAAAATACCTTACCAAACCAGGGGGAGAATAGATGAAATAAGAATGGGAGAATGCTTGGAGCTAAGTTTGTGGTTTTTGACAGTTCATTGTATGAGGATCTCTACTTTTATATTTATTTGAAATTTTAACAGATTATATAAGTATCTGTATTCATTCCTTCGACACCTTGAGTACACCTTGAGTATGTGCAGACAAAATAAGTCAAACATGATTTCCCTTTTCCAAATAATCTCACAGTGTAATGGGGAGAAATGCAATAACATAAGATATGTAGATAAGTATGGATGTTACACTGGAGAACATTGAAAGGGAAGAGACAGACTCACAGGGTTGGGCAAAGACTTCACAGAGTAGGTGGTACTTGAACTGTGTTTAAGAGTGTGCAGAAGTTCACTCAGTTGACACAGAAGGAAAGATATTCTGAGTGATTGTGAAAACAAATCATAGTTATTTACTGTGTCTCAATCATAGCTCTTGGTACATCATATACTTCAGTCATTATATACTCAAAATAAACCTGTGAGATATGAATTATATATATATACAATTTTACAGATAAATCAACTGAATCATAGACAACTTAAGTAATATGACTAATATCATATTTATAGGTGGCAATGCTAGACATCAAATCCAGTCAATGAGATACACTTCCTCATTAGTCAATGGAGTCATGTGTACAGAGGTAAAGAAGTCTAATGTAAGGGAAAATATAATGCATAGTATAAGGTAGAAAATGAGGAAGGAAGGACAGGAAATGAGAGGAAATGAATGGGTAATCAGAAGGCAAACTAGTTGTTCAAAATCAAGTAAAGGAGTTTATACCGTTTCAGGTACAAGGAAGTACAAACACAAACCAACAAAGGGTTGTGAATAATGGAGTAGTATGTATTGTTTAATTCATAAAAATAACTTGGGAAGTAGCAAACAGAATTGACAGGAGGGAAATCATTGTAGGAGGCAGAGGACTGAGTTAAGAAGCAAGGGTACTGGTCTAAGAAACAGATGGTGAGGGTCACCTAAGACCTTATTGATAGATACGGATGGAAGAGAAAAGATTCAGAGGCCATTCAAGAGGAAGAAGTTCCAGAATTTGGGGAATTGTCATTAGTCGGGATTGAGAATTCTGGAGAGCAAGTATTCTATAATGAAGAGAATGAGTTCACATTTGACCAGGCAAACCAAGGACACTAATGATTATGTAATGAATGACCTTGACTATCAGAAGAATCAATATATTACAAGTATTTAAAGCCATAGAAACAGATGGGATTTGTTCATGAATTCTTTGCAGAGTAATTAATATATATATAAAAAAAGAAAAGATCAGTGTTTTCCAAACTTTATTTCTCCAAGCACCACCTTCAGGGCTTATGCCATTGGAGTATGCCACTTGTACTATTGTGTATCTAACAGTTTAATTTCAACTCACATACATTTTACTTAAATTTACTGCAAAACAAAACTTTATATCACCACTGTAATAATAAAACTAGTATTACCTGGCATAATAAATGGGAAATGTCCATAAATATCAATATAATTTTAAATCCTTATATTACAACCTGATATTGTTACTGTGATGTTTCAGTGTCTGCTTCAGCTCCTCAAGACTGTCCTTCCTTCCTTCTTCCTTCCTTCCTTCCTTTTTTCTTCTTCTTCTTCTTCTTCTTCTTCTTCTTCTTCTTCTTCTTCTTCTTCTTCTTCTTCTTCTTCTTGTGTGTGTGTGTGTGTGTGTGTGTGTGTGTGTGTGTGTGTGTTATGGTACTAGGGACTGAACGCAGGGAGAATTCTACCTCTGAGCCATACCCCCAGCCCTATATTTTATTATTTATTTTGAAACAGCATCTCACTAAGTTTCTAAGAGCCTCATTAAGCAGCTGAGGCTGGCCGGGAACCTGCAATCCTCCTGTCTTAGCCTCCCAAGTATTGGGATTAGAAGCATGCCCCATCATGCCCAGCTCTGTTCTTTCTTGATAAAGATATTTCCTACAAACATTTGCCATAATCTAAAATAACAGGAATTTAAAATAATTTAAAAGGAAATACCATTGAATTTTCACTATGTGGTTGGATATGATTTAACTATTTAACGCCCTTTATGTGAGCCATCTGGTTATCTCCTATGCTACCTTTGGAACATGATCCACAGTTTGGGAAAATGCTGCTTGGCAAGAGAGACCAAGAAAGTGTGTCTTACACATGTTTTTGGCATACTAAGGTAAATGAGAACTGTATCAGTGGACACAATCAATGGGGTCAAGTTATACAGAATACTGTCTAATAGTATGGGAATGTTAGCTCGAGTGATTTACAAAGGCACACTCAGGATGGTTCTCAAGAGTCCAGATGATAATCAAAGAAAGAAGTGAAAACCCTCTTGCTCTTGAGCTACAGCTAAAGGAACTGAGTGAAGCTAAAAGATCTCATAGTTGCTGCCCATCAGGTGACTAATTTGAACCTAGGCCTAGCATGAGCCCTCCTCCAGCACTTCTTTCTCTCTTCTCCTTCCCTGTTCCAAGCCATTGTCCTCTTGCTGTGTCTGCTGCTCCAGTGAAGGAAGGCAGCATGAGCATGTGATGTCAGACTTCTTGCCTTTAAGTACACCGCTTCCAATTGACCACATTCCCCCAATCAGCAGAGTGTCTGCTGCAAGGAAATTTCATGCCAAGACTAGTCGCCATCATAATAAGTCAGAAACTAGACAATCAGCATAAGATGTGGCAATGGAAAGAAAAATCATACAGGAGATCATTTAAAAATATAGGGGTTTTGTGCCGGGCATGGTGACGCATGCTTGTAATCCCAGTACTTGGGAGGCTGAGACTGGAGGATGATCCGGGTTCGTTGCCAGCTTCAGCTACTTAGTGAGGGCCTGTTTCAAAATAAAGAATAAAAAAAATAGGACTGGGAGGGGTGTAGCCTGGAAGTAGAATGACCCTGGTTTCAATCCTCAGAACCGCAAAAAAAAATTTAAAAAAATATATATATATATGAGTTTTAAATTACTATGACTCCACATAGCTCTGCATACACTCACTCAAATAAACTGTGTGAGCTTTAGATCATTATGCAGACCCTGTGATGAATACACACTTGCATAAAAATGTTAGTATCCTTTACTATTGCGAAAGGTGATAATTCACCTTACATTCCAGCTCTGCATACCTGACTCACTTTAATTATAGGGTCAACATGACTTTTATTTATTTATTAATGTGTTATTAACAAGTAACACTTTGAGGAAAATGTTTCTTTAGCAAATCATAAGGACTTCACTTGCATTTTTCTTTTTTCTCGCTAATGTCTGATAAAATGGTATTTTCCTACCATTAATCATTGTAAAACATATTAGGCCATATGTGTTATTTACATTAAATATCCTAAAAATACACAATATAATTTTAAATGTACTCACATAACTAGTTTAGGAATCGATTTGTGTAGAATCTGAAGGGAGTAATAACTTCTTTGACTCAACAGTTTTCATTCCCAAGTAGACTTTAGTATTTTTAAGACTCATTCCAATGGAAAATATCCTCAAGTTAATGATGTAAAAGAGATGATAGACAGATGTGAATAGAGTGACTAGAATTCTGCAAAACATTACATCTCCAAAATGTCCAACTTCAACTTAAAACTTAAACACAACTGTAGTCAACTTTTTTTTTTATATTATGACTCAAGCATTGTCTATAATCAACAGGGATTAAGTTATGTTCCACAAAACTACTATAAAGGACTAGAGTAGAAAGAACAATTGTGTTGAAATAAAAGTACAATGTTCATTCCAGTATACAGCAGAATTTCTAAAACCTTGTAGAACTTATACATTCCATGGCATTTTTGTAATCTAAAGTAAGTTAATGCCAACAAGCACAAAGTTAGTATATTTCTAAGTAACAAAAGAAGAATTATGATATGAGACACATCACTCTCCTAAATGGATGCTAACAAGAGAATGGGGAAGAAAGAGAAAGAGAAAGGTAGTATGGAAGGAGGAAGAGAAGGAAAGAGGGATGGAGAAAGGGAAGGAGGGAAAGGAGGCGGGAGGGAGGGAGGGAGGAAGGGAGGGAGGGAGGAAAGAAGGAAGGCAGGCAGGCTTCATTCTGTGACTTGAACTCACTTGGTCATTTGACATATATATATATATATATGTATGTATGTAGATATATATATACACACGCATATATGTATATATATTTCTTCATCACCACTGTCTCTTGTCTGCAAGTAAACTCTTAATTATCCTATAAAATAAGGGTCAGTAAACTATGGCCCTAGGGCCAAATTGAGCCTACTAGACTTATTTTGGAATATAGCCATATTCACATTTATATGACAGAGTTAAGTAACCACAATAGATACTGCATAGTCTAAAAAGCCTCAACTATCCATCTGGCACTTTGCTAAAGAAGTTTAAGAACCCTGCTCTAAAAATTACCCAAATGGCATCTCACCTCCTGTGCAATTTTTCTGACTTTCATTAGTATCATAGTCCTGCATTTTCCCCCCAATGGAACATGGTATGTATTATATTCACTGGACTTTTACAATCTACTATAGTCTTGGGAGTGAAAGGGTGGATGTGTCTTCTTCCTAGACTGTGACCTCCTCAGGAGCAGAGATCCCAACATCTTAATGTCACCTGCATCTGGTTCAATACCTGCATCTGGCTCATGTTTCATGACTTATTAACTTTTATTTGATGGAAAAAATTATATTAGCTTCAGCATTAAAAGAAAGATATCACCATGTTTTGACAATGTTGTTAGGCTATGGCTGAGAATGATTAGTAGACAACATGACATTCACCTTTTGTCCCTCTAAGTGTCTATCACAGTCTGGGTTCCAGAGCAGATTCAGAGAAGTAGATTTGTATAGAGAGAGTACTGGGGAGTGTCCTAGGGAAATCACATCTGTAGTAGAATAAGTTTGGTCAGTAGGATTGGACAAAGAAAAGAGTTGAACTATAATACAATTGTTACAGGAGGCCTCAGCCAATTCCACAGAGAACTCTGGAGTTGGGATAGTCCTTCAGAGTCGACCAGAATTCAGACAAAGGAGTGAGATTTTGTGGCCCTGCCCAAACCAACCACTGAAAACAGATACATCTAGGAAGGTTAAAACAGATAACTGATCTGGATCGAAGCAGCTCCCTTCTGCAGCGGAGGCTGAAAGCAACTCCTTCCAGAGAGGGACCCAGCTGTGATTCCTCAATAGCCAACAGCTCAGCAAATGAGTCCATTGACTCTGAAGAGTATTCTGTTGGGGTCTCCAGCAACACCCACCACAGTGGCCAACATCATGATACTCAGAAGCTCAAACCTCAGAGTGTGTGGGAATAATATATAAACCTGAGACTCTAGCAGTGACCTTCTAATACAGGCTAAGTATACACAAATGCACTGACAGAGTCAAAGTCTATGTAAACAGGTCTGTAGTTTCTATGGTTGTCAATCTATTACACCTGTCACTTTAGTATCTTAAAATAAAATTACTACCAACAGGGAATATTACCCTTCCAATGAAGTATGGGAAACCACAATTAGTAATAGTACTCCATTGTTGCTTTATAATTATTAGTGAATATTTATTGTGCAAAAGAATGGGATTCCTTATGGCAATTTATACATGCATAAAATCATATCCACCCACCCTATTCCCCTCCCCCATACCCCACTTCCCTCAGACCCTGTTCCCCTTCTGATTTTCTCCCTGGATTCTACATATGAGAGAAAACATGCAGCATTTGTTTTTCACTTTGGTACTAGGAAAAGAACCCGAGGGCATTCTACCTCTAAGCTAGAGGTAGAATTTTTAATATTGCTGCTTTTTTACTTTGTTTTGTTTTGAAATAAGGTCATTAAGTTGCTGAGGTTGTTTTAAAATGCTGAGGTTGACCTTGAACCTGATATACTCCTGCCTCAGTCTCCCAAGTACTGGAATTATAGGTATATGCTACCACACCCATCTTGTAATACTTGTCTTTCAAAGTCCAGCTTATTTTGTTTAATATGATAATCTCTAGTTCCATTCATTTTCCTGCAAATGACATGATTTCATTCTTCTTTGTGACTGAATAATATTTCATTTTGTATATATACCTCATTTTCTTTATCCATTCTTCCATTAGTGGGCTGATTCCGTAACTTGGTTACTTTGAATATTACTACAATTAACATGGGTATGCAGGTATCTCTACAGTAAGTTGACTTTGATTCCTTCAAATATACACCAGGAGTGATATATAGCTAGATAATATGGTAGTTCTATTTTTAGTTCTTTTGAGGACCCTATGAGTCTTCTAGGCCAAATTGTGAGATTTCTTTTAACTTGCACAGCCTAAAGCTGATTGGTCCACTTAGAATTAGGAAGCCTAGCAGGAATGATTAAAAAGTATCTATTCAGAAAGCATTCACAGACTCATCGCCATCTGCTCAGATCTGATTATTATACAGTCAAAGAAGCTCCTGCTGGAGACACCACAGGGAGAATTCTTCCGAGGCTGCCATTTAGAATTTGTAATGGCGGTGGGGAGCAAGTGTGATATATGACAGGCACTGTGTGCCAGGTACCATCACATTGTGATCCACTGCAGTTCCTCTCCTTCCATCAAGGCCTGAGAGATAGAGAGAGGCATGGTGATATTTTAAAGCCCCTCAGTGATAAAGGGAATGGGAGACACATGCTTTTTTTTGTAAAGGAAGAAAATGAAAAACAAAAACAACCCTTGCATTCAGAGCAGCAGCATGCCTGCTTCATTCCACACCGGTCAACATCCTCCTCTCTCCAGCTAGGAACACCAATGTCATTTTTCAAACATCCCAGATGCCTACCTCCATGAAAGATTTTCTAACCAATTTTTCAAATTAAATACAACCCTGAAATTTGGCTGCTCTTTCCATCTGATTTGAAAGAGTGTCAGCAAGTTTTGCTATCTGCCACATTTTACTCACTGTGGGTCTGGGTTCCCCACAGAACAAAGCTACAAATAAAAGCTAAAGAGAATTAGGAAGGAGAAATCCTGCTTTGCCAGGGTGCTAACTCCACTAGGCTCACAGGGAGGGAGGAAAGACCTGTTGTGATGAGATTCAACAAGACTTGCCAAGAAATTGCAACTGCAACTCAGAAAAGCATTCTAAATCCAACATTCTATATTGGTAATGAGTGGAAGACATCAATTACATTTACATTATTGAAATCGAGTGTTAAGAGAGCAGGGAAAGAGAAAGAGTCTTCCTGGGCTTTTTCAACCTGAAGAGATTTTATCCATGACATTTAGCAAACTACAAACAAGATGCCACACAAAATAGGGTAATTTGACAATTCTTAGGCGTTCATTTGTAGTCAAGGCTAGTACTCAGATAATCTCCCTACTGAAAGTTAATCAATGGGATGTAAAGGCCAGGGAATAGGAAAGAATTGGTGATTTGTTGTTGTAGCTTTCTTCCAAAATGTAGCTGGTGACGGAAGACTTCTCAAGAGTATGGCTATGGTGTAACTGTCATGAGCAAACCTGGCTCTGTTCAGAGCTTTCAAATCAAATTCTCTTTACCTGATATACAATTTGGTTAAAACATTTTTCACTACGTCATCATGTTAAGAATTCTTAGTCAGCCAAGCGTGGTGGCACACGCTTGTAATCCCAGCATTTGGGAGGCTAAGACCAGAGGATCCAGGTTCCCGGCCAGCCTCAGCTATCTAGTGAGGCACTCCGCAACTTAGTGAGACCCTGTTTCAAAATAAAGAATACAAATAGGGCTGGGGGTATAGCTCAGAGGTAGAATGCCCCTGAGTTCAATCCCCAGGATCAAAAAAAAAAAATTCTTAGTCTGCAGATCAAGTTTATCTTGCAGATGACAGCCGTGACTTAAGCCAGTGATTCTCACTCAGAGGGTGATTTTCTCCCCAGAAGACATTTTACAGTGTCTGAGTACATTGCCAGTGGTCACAGCTAGTATAGCAATGCTCTTTATGGCATGTAGTGGATAGAGGCCAGAAATGTTGCTAATCATCCTACAATGCACAGATCAGACCCCCTGAAATTGAAATGTCAATAGTGCCAAGAATAGCCAGGTGTGGTGGCAAAAATTTGTAATCCCAGTACTTGGGAGACAGAGACAGGAGGATCACTAGTTCACAGCCAGCCTCAGCTACTCAATGAGGCCCTCCACACCCTGAACTTCAGCAAGATGATTACAACGCACCTGTTTCAAGATAAAGAATAAAAAACAGGGCTGAGGGTGTAGCTCAGAGGTAGAATAACCCTAGGTTCAGTATCACACACAAAAAAAATAGTACCAAGGATGGAAAACAATGATTTGAACCTTGCCCTGGTTAAGAATATGGATGCACTATGGAAGAAAATGCTGGAAAAGAACTCAGTTTTGAGCAATATTTGCATATGAAGGGCAACAGAACTTTTCTTCACCTGAAATCTACTGATCTGATCTATTTTAGCATCTTGTACTGTCCATCAGAATTCACATGTTATATAATGCAGAAGAATTACAAATTGAAGTGACTATGTGTCTGTTTCCTCTGATCCCTGCCTAGGATATTCCTATTTGTCTAGTGAAAAGGACATTATTCATTAGCCCAAGATTTATAAAATTAATAATGCATGGTATCCCTCATCCTTCCTTATTTTGGAATCTTCTTCATTATGTCTTCAATTACTTTAATCTTAACCTTTGCTTCTACCAATGTGCTCTTAGATATTACCCCAGATATTGTTCTACCTCCACAAATTTATAATGTTCAAAATTTATTGGATAATTTTGCTAAAAACAGTTGGCACAATTCTTAATTGTCAAACTATGGAACCAGCCAAGATGTCTATCAAGAGATTAATGGATTACAAAATTATGGTATATATACACAATGGAATTCTACTCAACCATAAGGAAGAACAAAATTATGTCATTTGCAGGGAAATTGATGGAACTGGAGAACATTATGCTAAGTGAGATCAGTCAGTCACAAAAAATGAAATGTCAGATATTCTCCTTCATGTACAGAAACTAGGGAGAAATTGAGACATAGGAGGGACTCTAGAAAAAGGAGTAGAAACCTTAGTTGAGTGAAGAAGGGGACCTAACTGAGGTAGATGAGAGGAGAAGAGGGAAACACCTCAACGGTCATGATATACATACACAAACTTATCAAAGCCAATCACTATACTGAGCACAGGAAGGAGGGGTAGGGGAGGGAATGAGGTGGAAACTGGGGGAAGGCTCAATGAGTACTGTGTGCATGTATGCCTCTATCACCCTGAACTTCAGCAAGATGATTACAACGCACCGATAAATTTAAAAAATAAAGAAAAAAGAAAAAAAAGAACAGTTGGTTTCCCAATATCTTTTGCTTATCTTTGTCTGTCAACCAATTGCACTTTCTTTCCCTCATCTCCTCTATTTTGTCAGTTAAGTTCTGCAGATTCTGACTTTGGAATATCTCTTCAACTCTCTCACTCCATTAATAACATCATACTCTACCTCTAGGTCTCTCAAAGCCTATTTTCTTGTCTCCCCTCTAACTTGAGGCTTTGCCTACACCATCTCAGCTGCACCTTTTCTATATTACTCACGTTCATTAAACATCACCCATTTTAACTTATTTAAGAGGTACAAAAATTAGTGACTTAAGTAGATTGCCCCAGAAATCCATGTGCACCCAGAAGCATAGAAGGTGAGCTCTTTGGAAACTGAGTCTTTTCAGATATAATTAAGTCAAGTTGCTGTTGCACTGGATTAAGGTGGCCCCTAAACCAAATTACTGTTGTCCTTCTAAATAAATGAGTGGACACACAAAGAGAAAGAAGGCAATGTGGAGATGAGGGCAGAGATTCCAATCACATGTCTACAAAATGAGGAATGCTAAGGAATGCAGTCACCACCAGGAGTTAGGAAGAGGCATGGGGTGGCTTCTCCTCAGAGCCTCTAGAAATAACCAATCTTTCCAACATCTTAATTTTGGAGTTCTTGCCACCTAAACTGTAAGACAATAAATTTCTGGCAGGGAAGAGGGTCTGTTTGTTCGTTTGGTTGGTTTGGTTTGGATACTAGGGAATTAAACTCAGAGGAATTCCACTTCCAAGCTACATATCTAGACTTTTTATTATTTTTATTTTGAAACAGGGTCTCACTAAGTTGCCTCAGCTGGCCTCAATCCTGTGTTTCTCCTGTCTCAGCCTCCCAAGTATTGGGATTACAGGCATGATCCACCATGCCTGGCAAATTTTTGAGTTCTTTTAAGCCATATAGTTTGTGGTCATTTGTTACGGTAGCCCTAGCAAACTATTAAAAGTGGCCATGATAATGTGCCTCACAGTTCTCTAACTATAGGCAGCATAATTACTTAAAAGCTTCTAGCTAGTGCACTCTGATATCCATAGTGGGACTTACCCCAACGTCATGCTTCCCACAGGCTGCTCCCAGCTATGACCAAGTAGAGCAGACACACAAAGCAGATCAACTCCTGGAAGGCACAAACCCTTTGACAGCAAATGTTGACTCAAAGACTTTTCCATAGCTTTGTCACAGACTGGCCTCAAATTGGCGATACTCCTGTCTCAGCCTCCCAAGTACCAGAATTACAGATGTGCACCAACACATTCTCCAGAAAAGTATTCTTTTATAAGTAAAGACATATAGCCAAAGAGATTTCCAATTTAGTTAGATATTCTCTAATTTATACTTTAACCACTTTCGCAACCCAGGCTTACCAGTAGTTTTTAAAATAACTATAATCATAATAAAAGAAAACAAGATAAACTTTTGTGTAGGCCAGATGTCCAACACAAACACAACAATAATGGGGACTAACACAATGCACTCACCAGCTCAGGAATCAAAAGAGCCAAAAACAGAGCAGAGGCACCAACTCCCTGCATTGCGTCCAGAGCCAAGCTTTGATCTCTAACACTGAAGAGTATTTGCTAGATAAAGGCAAGACTGCCATTTAGTTGACATTTACTGGAATGAATGTATCTACTTTTTTAATATTAAAATACTTCCATACTGTTTGGTAAATAGCCTCTATCTAAAGAGTCCCACCAAATATTGTCTTAGCATTGGATTGTGTAAGATTAAATACACGAATTTTTAGGTCATCATCATATCACTCTGAATATCTTTCTCTTTTACTATATCTTTAGTCCTTCCCAGTGGAATCCAACTCCCCATTTTCCTTCCAATATGACTGTTATATCCTCTTCAACTTCATTATAGACATGATTATTCACCATATTTGATGACTGAACATCCTTGTACATAACCTCAGTCTCTGCTGCCACTTCAGTCGGATCCTGATAACACTTATTTCAAAGAAAAGAGACCACTGGAGACTCTAAACATCAGAACTAAAGACTCTCAGTCTATTTTAGCCTAAAGGAGCACTATTCACATTTAAAGTCAATGAAAGCCTTAAAAGGTTAATATGATATTGAAATTGCAAATGCTCAATATAATCAAGTTACTCACTCTTGCCGGTAAAAGACCAGAAATAAAATGCAATATGAAGTTTATCTGGGACATTAGTTGGCATTTATTGCTGGTTAATAGTTGGGCACAGGCCTGTAATCCCAGTACTTGGGAGGCTGAGACAGGAGAATCACAGATTCAAGGACAGCCTCTGCAACATAGAGAGACTCTCAGCAACTTAGCAAGACTCAGTTTCAAAACAAAAAATAAGAAGGGCTGGAGGTGTAGCTCAGAGGTATTGTATCTTGGGTTCAATCCCCAGTTTTAAAAAAGAAAAAGTATCTTAAGGAAAAATTGCAAATTTGTAATCTGTGTGAAATCCACAAGTATGTGCCTCCAAGTCAAAATTAATACTGATGTCCATGTGGTCAGAGACTAGAATACAAGTGCACTTGAAATAATCCTAGGACTCCTGTCCTCAAGTGAAATCAGAGCAAAGATTGTCAAAGATATATCATTTAGAACTCTATTTTGACTCTCTAATGTACCAACTATCCTTGGGCAGTTTGGTGATTTGTACAAAGATAGTCGTTACCCTGACCTACAAAAAGAGCCCTGGATATTTTTGTTTGCTATAATGAAGTATTTATAGACATACTACATATTGCAGAAATACTCCAGCCACCTGAAGAAAGAGCATGCATACCAAAGTGGAGAAAAATAAAATAGAATGTATTCTGATATAAATAACTGTACCTTAATAGCCATACCAAGGGCCATGTAGCTTTCTGGCCAAGGTTTAAGGTGGCAGTGGGGGGCCATCTATTCTGGCAGAAAAATAAATCTTCAGAATATTCAAAAGGTACATGTCCTGTTTTCAGTATGTGTAGTAAGGGAGAAGATTTTTTTTTTACCCTGCACCCCCAGGTGCAGTTGAGCTGCCAGCAAGTCAGAGTAATGTGTGGCCTGACCCTGCAAAAGCCCTGCTCTCTCATCCCTGGGCAGGCATTTGTCAGGGTGTAAATTATTTACAGTGGTCTCCAAAGTCTCTGGAAAGTTAGTATGTATCCTTACCAGAAAAAAAAAAAAGAAAAAAGAAATCGTGGAACAAATATTACAGAAAACAGGAGCTAAGTGAGGTTATATTGTATGTATTAAGGTCTCTCCTGATTAGAAAACACACAAAAATTTATTCTTTCCAATATGAAATGAGACATCAGATTCTAATTATTTCAGTTCTCTATTCCTGTCATGTCACTTTAAACTCAAAGGACATGAATAGCAATGTTCAAACATAAGCTATGACTTAAGACATCATCTTTTAAACCTATCTTCATGAATGGTAACAGAGACCTAAGAAATGCATGTTTAGATGATTGGTTTGTATTGACTTCATCTTCTAAAGATTTCCAAGGGTATCCAAAATGTTAAAAATCAAAGATACAGCAACTTCAACTGTTTGATGAAACTGAAATGCAAAATTACACCTGAGGAATGCTGACACCCTGGCAGTCCTTTGCCACAGCAAATTAAAAAATACTTGGTCATTTGAAGCAGAGATGATAAAGTTATTCCATTTTTTTCATTTAACAAAAAGTTTGAATTTGCAATTTTAGAATTGGTTCCATAGTGCAATCATGCAAAGCCTCCATCTGCCAGACATGCTGAGCCTTCTCTGGGCAGCCTCCAGTGGTACAGCTCACTGAGAGCTTAGATGTAGGTAGATGAACTCCCTGGTACGGAGGGGGGCAGGAAAGGTGCTGCTCAAGATAGCACCCAAAGCAGGAAGAGAGAAAAGAGCAGAAACACATCTTCCCTTCACACAGCTTTCTCTTATCAAGGAGAAAATTGCTCAGAAGTCCTCCCAGCAGGTTTCCCATTACTTCTCATTTGTTAAAATTAAGTCACATGTTCACACTAAGACCAATCAATAGCTATCGCTACCTGGCATTAGACAAACCCCTTCACCTCCTGGGACTGAATAATTGAGCACTGAATAAAATCAGAGTATTGTCAGCAAAGAAGAAAGGAGAATTTTTGTAGGCAAAAAAAAAAAAAAAAAATGTCCACTGCTACTATGCTTTTTATACTGGAGGTCAAAACATTTGGTTCTATTGGACATTTCCGAAAAAGTAATTTCTCTTTCTTTCCAAAGTAATGCAGAGTTTCAACTGTACAAATGTGAGCAGCAGCTCCCAGGATGACCCCAGTGCTGGCTCAATAAAGCACTAGGAGATAGGCTCTTGTGTGCTTTCCAAGCTGTTTAGATCTGCAGTCATGAGAGCCTGTAGATTACTGTCAGCACTGTGAACTTCCCCAAAAGCGAATAAGCCTTTAATTCAGTCTGTAGCGCACAGAGTTATAGTGGAAAGCACAGCTAAATAGAGCAAATGCATATTACTGGCTTCCACATCTGAGCAGATTTCCTGCCCTAAGCACAGTTCCTTGCAATAATCTGATCAAAACGTATCAAAGGTGAGGCTAACTGCAGCCAAGAATGTCTGTGCTGGCAGGTTAAACACTGATTGTTCCTCACAATGGAATGCCCAGTTTAGATGATATCAAAGAACTAATAAACATCATCTTCTTGAACTTAAAACCCACAGAGAAATAATTCAGCCTGAGATTTAAGCAATTTACTCTTTGTGGCTTTCTTTCTTCTTTTAACTTGACTGAGATGCTCTGCTAGAAACAGTATGGTAAGAACACAGGGTTATTTCCAGTAGGACCTACTGTTGTAAATCTGAAATTCTAAGCGCAGGTTCTGATCTTTACATATTGTGAGGTAATTCATTAACAGATGTGCCAACCATTTTAGGTGTCTGAGATAAACAAAGGGATACAAGGAAACTCTGGAGGGTAATGGATGTCTGTAACCTCAGTGTGTGGTGTCATGAGTATTTGCATATGTCCAAATTCACCAAATTATACATATTAGATATGTGAGTTCAGTTCTTTCTATATCAATGATAACCTTAATAAAGGTGTTTAAAAAATAAGTCATACTAATAAGCTGCACATGTCTCCCAACTCTTCCTTCTGATCTCAGTCAGAATTTGCTTAAGATAATTTTCAGTACCAATCTCGAGGTGGCTGAGTTCCAGTCCATGTTGCCCCATACTGGAGCCCTTTCTGTCTTCTAGAACAACTTTGACCTGAACTCTTCCCAGGAAGGGCGAGGAATAAGAAGGGGAAGGGCAGGACATATGCTTAGCTTCTCTTCTATGTGGGGCATTATGCCAGGTACTTTACAATTTTTTTATTTTATTTCATTCTTAATACATCCCCAGTAGTTGAGAAAGATTTATTTTGGACACTTTGTATACAGTCATCTCTGGATATGTGTGAGGGATTGGTCTCAGGATCCCATTGTACACCAAAATCTGTTGATAGTCAAGTTCCTTACATAAAATGTCATAGCATTTTTATCTAATATATACATATCCTGCCATATAAATCATCTCTAGATTACTTACCATAACTAATACAACATAAGTATGAGGAAAAACAGTCTATATACATTCAATACAGATGCAACCTTTTTTCTAAATATTTTTG
>PVLC010020082.1:0-29478 GCA_004027655.1 Graphiurus murinus | reverse complement strand
TAGAATACTTTGTGCCTATACAAGTCATAATGTGTATAGACATATATATGTATATATATATATACATATGTTTCTGTATGTACACACATATGTATTTTTCCTCCTTCTTCTCTTTAGTGAATGGTTACATAATATAAACACTGTTTTATACCTTGCTTTTCCCTCCTAACACTAACTCTTGAAAATTATCCTATATCTAGTAGAAAGCTTTTGTATTCTTTTTTTTTTTTTTTTTTTTTTTTTTTACCGGGGATTGAACCCAGGGGCATTCTACCTCCTGTCTACACGGATAGTCCTATTTTTTATTCTTTATTTTGAATCAGAGTCTCACAAAGTTGCAGAGGGCCTCACTAAGCAGCTGAGGCTGGCCACAAACCTGGATCCTCTGGTCTCAGCTTCCCAAGTACTGGGATTACAAGTGTGTGCCACCATGCCCAGCTCTTTTGTATTCTTTGAAAGTATTTTTAAAATAGCATATGTTTACATTGGATGAAAATAATTCTTAATCCATGGATTAGGCCTAGAGATTATCCTATTATATAATAGGAGGCAAGAATTGTTTGTTGGATGAATAAGGGAAGGAGTGCATTATGGTATGAATGAAAGGTACATATAGGAAGAAGTAAAAGACTAAGAATTAGCTGAAGCTTTGAGACCACTGACCTAACTGTGCCCCTTGGCCCAGGGATTACATCACAAAGTGCATTATGTTTTTGGGTTTTTTTGTTTGTTTGTTTGTTTGTTTGTTTGTTTGTTTGTTTTGCGGTACTGGGGATTGAACTCGGGGGCATTCTACCTCCGAGCTATACCCCCAGCCCTATTTTTTATTCTTTATTTTGAAACCGAGTCTCACTAAGTTGCAGAGTGCCTCACTAGGTAGCTGAGGCTGGCCGCAAACCCGGATCCTCCAGTCTCAGCCTCCCGAATGCTGGGATTACAAAGTGCATTATGTTTTAAGAAAGGATCAATAATTTCTAAGGCTTATGCTAGGATATTTCAGTAGGAAGAGATGCCTCTGGAAGTCAGAGAAGAATAGGAGTCATAGGATGGCCTCCAGGCTCCAGCAGTCAGGAGATGTGATCTGTTCTGTTGTGATTGGGGCTCTCAGACCTAGAACACATGAGCCAAGTTCTTTCTTCAAATGCAAAACAAGGCAGTCTGAGTAGACTATTTCAATGAACCTTCTAACTCTAAAATATATCATTTATAATTCCATGTTTTTTCTTTCTGATCACCAGTTTGCACATTTGTCATTTGAAACTGCAATCACAGCGATATAAATCCTTAATACTTTCTCTAAAATAATAAAAGCCATATGGATTATTGGTAAAAATGTGATTGTTAAGATTCTAAGATTAGACGATAGAAAGTAGTTGTCAATGGTTTATTCTTCACAAAAATTAATTGGCCAAACTACTAAGATAAAAGCAGGTTTATGAGAGTAGGATTAAATATCTCACACATTGACATTTTGAAGGGAGTTGAATAAACCTCTAGTTTTAACCTTTTATCAGATAAATGAAATTGATAGTAATATTAGAGATATGCAATAGTAAATATAATTGTTGATAATGCCAATATTTAATAAATATTTTTTATAATTAAGTTATATTAAAAGCCGGGCGTGGTGGTGCACGTTTGTAATTCCAACATTTGGGAGGCTGAGACCGGAGGATCCGGGTTCGAGGCCAGCCTCAGCTACCTAGTGAGGCACTCTGCAATTTAGTGACACCCTGTTTCAAAATAAAGAATAAAAATTAGGGCTGGGGGTATAGCTCGGAGGTAGAATGCCTCTGAGTTCAATCCCCAGAACCAAAAAAAAAAAAAAAGTTATATTAAAATAATGTATTTGATAATATTGAATTATTGAATTATTTATCAAAATTGTAGCTAATAATAATACATTTCTCTTTTTTCTCTTTATTTTAGCCAAGTATGAAAGTGAAGCTAGTAAGTACTGGGACATATTTTACAAGATTCATAAGAATAAGTTTTTCAAGAATCGTAATTGGCTGTTGAGGGAATTTCCTGAAATTCTTCCAGTTGATCAAAAAACTAAAGAAAAGTCAGGAGAATCATCATGGGACCATGTAAAAACTGATGCTGCAAATTGTTTCTCAAGAATGCATGAAGAAAAAAACCATTACAAGAAAAGTTCTGGCTCATCAGATGGTCAAAGCAAAGCAGGAACTGACTTTTCCAACCTAGACTCTGAAAAGCATGGGCAAGGGCCTCTGAAGACTGAATTGTTCCCTGGTAGCAGTGCCAGTTTCAGAATACTAGAGGTACTGTACTCAAGGGACAAAGATGGAAAGTGACAAAATTTTTGAAATGTATGTAAGTTTCCATATTATTGTTATTATTTTTTTGTTTTGTTTTGTTTTGTTTTGTTTTGTTTGCGGTACTAGGGATTGAACTCAGGGATGTTCTACCTCCGAGCTATATCCTCAGCCCTATTTTTTTTTATTCTTTATTTTGAAACTGGGTCTCACTGAGTTGTGGAGTGCCTCACTAGGTAGCTGAGGCTGGCCTCGAACCCGGATCCTCCGGTCTCAGCCTCCCAAATGCTGGGATTACAAACGTGTGCCACCATGCCCGGCTCTCCATATTATTTTATTAAAGGTCCAGATTATTGAGGTGCAAAATGATCAAATCTAATTGAGTGCTCAGTATACTTTTTTGCATAAATAATATTTAAGAGATTTAGATCTTTAATCAGTCAAGTTTTAAGTTTGTGGCTATAATTTAATTTTTGTTGCTTTTTCTTTTAATTTGTCCATTTTCATTTCTAACTTGAGGGTAATTCTAAGTACAGATAAAGTTTTGGTCTTAATTTTTACTCTTTCTCTCTTATTACCTCTTTTTAGGTGAAATAGAAGTGAGTGAGATATATAATTTCCTATAATCTAGCATAGACCGTGATTTTCTATTTTTTACTAAACCCTGTCTTTCTGATTAAAAAGGTAATATATGTTGATTATAGAGAATTTGCTAAAAAGCAGATAAGAGAAATAAAATTACTCAGTCCCACAAAGGATTTAACCACTCTTAACATTTTACTGACTTTCCTTTTTGCTCATATTATATATGCATTTTGGGGTTTTGTTTTGTTCCTATTTAACATTATATTATAAGCAGTTTTCTCTGTCTTTAAAAATTCTCTGTAAACATTTCCAAGGCTGCAAAATATTTTACTATGTGGAAAACTATAATTTAACATATCTATGTTCATACTACTGGGTATTTAAATTGTTTTCAGGTTTTCTACAGCAAATGTCTTTGGTTATAGACTTTAGCTGCATTTTGTTTTGTTGTATTGGGTTAGATTTACTGGTTTATAATTTATGAAAAATTTAATACTCTTAAAACATATTGTTAAATTGCTTTCTAAGAAGTTATAATAATACCAGTTCCATAGCAGTAAATGTCTGTTTCATCATACCTTTATCGGTTGAGATATTCTTATTTTATTTTAGAGCTTTCCACTTTCTTAGACAAAATTGTACCTTGTTTTAATTTGCACTTCTTTGATTACTAAATAGGTCACATACTTCTTCAAATGTTTAAAAGCCATTTATACTTACTTCTTTTGTGTTCTGTTCTTTTATTTCCTTTGCTTTTTCTTTTAATGCACCCTGCCCTTTATCATATGTATTACAAATATTTTTTCACAATGTGTTTTTTACCTCTTAATTTGGCTTATTTTAGAGTTTGGTATATACAAATTTTAAATATCTCCATGGTCAAATTTTTAGTGTTATTCTTGTTATTTATTTCATTGCTTTTGAATATAGAAAGCTCTACCATACCTGAAATCCAGTAAACTTCTTGTTTTGTTTTTAAATAGAAAAGCTGACATTGTGAGGAAAATCTAATGCATTCATGATATTTGTGTATTCTCTTGATTTTAGGTTGGCTGTGGTGCTGGAAATAGTGTTTTTCCAATTCTGAATACCTTGCAGTAAGTTTTAGTTTTCTCCTACAGAATTTTACATATTTATGAGAGTTTGAGAAATTCTGGAAAAATGTTGTCATGTATATGCCAGTAGTGTTCTTAATTTCCATATAAACAATGACTAAAGCAAATTTCAAAAGTGTCTTAGTCTTAGTGACTAATTTCACATGAACTGGGAATTGCTATGAAAATGGTATTTTACAGCCATGTCTTGTCCACAATGCATTTGAAATAATTTTTTAAGCCTATGTTTACATGGACAAGAGAATAAAAAAGAGCAAAAGATGTCATCCTTTCACTAAGCTCTGGGTTGCTCAACTTCAGAGATTATTTGCTTCTCCTGGGTACTGAGATATCGTTTTACACATAAAGAACTAAGCTTAAGCCTATACCTTAATCTTAATTTTATTTTGTTATCCTTTCTAGAGCAAAGCCCAGAAGACCTTTGCCTGTCACACCATTGTGTTTACACTTGAAATTGTTTGGAAGGGGCAGCACTTAACCCTAAAATTCAAAAAAGCAGAAGTAGATAATGGGGACAGAGATACTCTTATAACCTGCTTTTCCTGTTCACCACCTCGCTTCTGGGTTTTAATATTGCCGTGGTAAAGAAGAAACACATTATAAAACTCTAAGCACTTCTTACCTATTCTGGTCTGTCAAGTTCTTTCTTTTCTTTTTTTTTTAAGTTTACACAATAGCGTTCACATAATTTTTCCATTATAAAATCAGCATAAGCACATTGTAGAACATTTCCATTAGAGGAAGGGGGGATTACCCATCATCCTAACATAGCCACTGATGGAATTTTCATTCTCTATGCATATTTTTAATTTAACAATGTGATCTTTCATACTTTTCATTATGAAAAATGTAAAAGCATTTGGAAAAGCAAAGAGTAGTACAATGAATTTTCATAAACCCACCACCTTGATTCAACAGTTATTAACATAGTGTCAATATCATGACACTTCATCTTTGATTATTCAGGGTGCATCTCCAAAAAAATCAGGGCATTCTCCAATACTTCTATAAACCTAACAAAACAAATAGCAATTTCTTTATGTTATCTAATAATCAGTTAGTGACCAGGCACAGGTAATGCTGGTAAATTTAAAGTTCTGAGTGGTCTTTCTCTTTTTGTGTTTTTTTTTTTTTTTTTTTTTTTTTCCTTTTCCAGTCTCTGGGCTGAATTTTCCTGTTTCCTAATACCGCATAGCCAGGTTCCTTCACCCAGTGATATCTGAACTTCTAATACACATAAATAGCCTACATTGGCAGTTGTTTTATATGTTACTTTATGATTGATTTCAAGGTGTCATTTTGTATTTCATTTCTTTATTCCTTGTGTTTCCAACCACTTTTTATATTAGTTGAGGTAGAGAGCATATTTTATCCTAATCAGATTTTCCAGGTTGTCTAATAGTATTATATGGATAGTTATAGCTCTATATGCATTAATCACTTAATCTCCGAGTCTCCCCTTATTAGTTGTCATTTATTTTTTCCTCTCTACTTCGCCCTCCAGCTAATATTGGTGAGTCCTTGGCCCCTCACTTCTGACTCTTTCTTCTTGGCTGTGTCTTTCTTTGCTTCATATTCATGTTTTAGAAGTCATGGTATCTCTTCCTGCGTCTTCCTCCTGGAAATGGGCTCCATGAATGTGCTCAGAGAATTACAGTGTCCCATGGAGACAACCCCGAGCACAGACTGACTACAAACATGGATCCCCACTGAAACGGAGCCCTGATTAAATGGAGCTTGCCTCTGCACCAGGACATGATTCTGGCACAAAGGATGGAACTCTGGGAGCTCACCGTGCTCCCAATATGGGATCTCTCCCTCCTTCAACACCTAAAATTTCAGCAAATCTCCCTTAGAGTCAGCTTAAAGATCTGACCTAAGGAAAAGGCAAAATTATAAACCTTTTCTCCAGACTACCTAAAAAAGTCTTTCTCTAAGACTGACCTTCATAGATTTTCTTCATATGAGCAAATTACAGCTGGACCACAGATGAGACATGAACGTTCCACACGTGCCCTTACCTTATATGTGCTGTATGAACCTCATCCATGCTGACATTCTTGGGTTGTATCTCTTTTCATAAACAGGCAGTAGGAAGCAAAAAAAAAAAAGAAGTCATGGTAGCTCAATAACTTGAGATAATTAATTCATCTTTAAAAGGCAACTAATTCCAAAAGAAGGAATAGACCCCCCACACACAACTAAGAAAGTGTGTTTATTATTCTTGAAGAGTATAGGATTAATATTTTACACTTTCAGAATATTTTACCATAATTAGACCTCTGGAATTGCGAGGTCAGGTCATTCTCCAAGGATCATTTGATTCTTAACCCCCCTGCCAAGAGAGTGCTTGGTGGTATGGTGGTAGTAGTGATATTTACACCTGCTTGCTGGGAGAAGGGCCAGGGCAGTCAGCTGATTTTACAGAAGGCTATGGAAAGTCATTGGGTGGTCACAAGACTTCAACTTGGGCTGCTGATGTAGTGGGAATTCTGTCTCAAAGGTCATGCTGCTGCCTGGTAGGACACATAGCAAATGGCACATGCTTCCCTTTAGCTCCTACACTATATCTTGTGGGTACTCAGTAAATACCCCAAAGTAGACTGCAGACCTTTCATAATGAGTTCAAAAAAGGATTTTGTGTTTTAGACACTTTTAGAAGACCATGTTAGTTTTTAAGTTCTTGAAAGACAGAGGCAAATCTCCTTTTGTTTTGTTTTTTGGTGTGTGTGTGTGTGTGTGTGTGTGTGTGTGTGTGTGTGTGTGTGTTTTGCTGAGGACTGAACCCAGGGGCATTCTACCTCTGAGCTACACCCCAGACCCAGTTTATTTTAAATTTTGAAACAGAGTCTCACTAAGTTGCTGAGGCTGGCCTCAAACCTCTCAATCCCATGGGATTGCAGGCCCATGCCACTAAGCCTGGTTCCAGATCTCCTTTAACAATAATATAAAAAATAATAATAGCAACAACAATAATGACTAACATTTATTGCATGCTTACTCTGAGTCAGGCACCGCTCCAGAAACTTTACTATGTGAGTCCATTCAGTCCTTACAACCACTTTAGATGTCATACTTACTCTCTTTCAAAGATGAGGAGACAGAGATACCGAGTGATTAAGTAACTATCCCTTGGTCACACAACTAAATGGTAGAGCCAGGAATCGAATCTTCAGCAGTCTGGTTCCAGAGCCTTGTCCATAGCCATTATATCACATAATAAATATGCATCTGAGTGGTACCTGAGGCCATTTCAAATACATCTGACCACCCAGCAAATTACAAGTCACACTTATATGGGTTTCACAGGAAACAACGGGGGAATATGCTGGAATGAAGTGCCAATTTTACACAAGATGGATGAAAAAACACTGAGCAGTGCAAGCTTTAACTTTGATTCAGTATGGGTTAACTTTTTATAACCAAGTTCCATTTATCATACTTTAACTTGTTTGAACAGAACTTAAATTGAATGCAATTCTCTAGTGCCACAGAATGAATGGATTATATGTGAAGATAGTGTTCATCAATGAGTAGCATTTAAGAGTGCAATCCGAGCCTGGGTAAGATTTTACTAAATTCATACTTGTGCTTATATTTGATATGTATTTAGAAGCCCATCTTGCTTGAAATGCCTCTTGAGTCAAATTGGAGGTCCTGCCACATTTCAGTGTGGGCTCTCAGGCTCAGCTCTGCTTTTCCTCCCAAGCATGTGTCTCTCACCTCTAGACCCTGTACCATTACTTCTTCTCCTTACTTAGCAATGCTGTCTTTACCCTTCAAAACTTTTGAGACTTACACCTCAGGGTGCTGGCCTTCTCTACACCCCTATAAAAGTTTTATAAAGCCAGGCATATCCCCAGTTAGACCATAAAAATCCATGACAGCCAGGACCATATTTACTATTACTGTTGAATGACATACTAACCCCTTTCTGTGATTCAGCATGGCTCTGTGCAACATGACTCAAGGATTATTTGATACCAGCATGCAGAGGAGATCTTGAAGAATACTAGCCCACAAAATTCACAGCACATGCCATTGTTAGCTGAATTTTGCAAAAAAAGCTAAACAGAACATATTAAGTTCAGAGGAAGCCAACTAAAATGAGTTAAGATTTTCATATGGGTAAACACTCTTCTATCAAAAAAAAGTTTGAATTTATTTACATATTGTAAATAAAGCAACTGAGTCATACAGAAGTTAAATTCACAGCATTAAAAGGTATCAAATTCTAGCACAAGCCTGTTTAGCACCAAATACTCTTATTTTATTAGACAATTCCATTTAACACTTTCTATTTTAATGTTTAGTACATACATGAAAATCAATGTTTGACAACTTGAAAAGATAACTAAGTTGATATATTATCATTTTATACTATTTTAGGAACTGCATTTATATGCTATTTAAAAAATATATGTGGGTTGGTGCAGTGGTGCACACCTGTAGTGCCAGCTGCTTGGGAGGCTGAGGCAAGAGAATTACTTGAGCCTAGGGTTCAAGGCCAGCCTGGAAAACATAGTGAGACCCTATCTACAATAAAATAAAATAAGCAAGTGGGGTGTGTGTGTGTGTGTGTGTCTGCCCTATCAGGGCATCAAAGCCTCTGTGAGAGGCCCACGACCCAGATGAGTTATACAGAAAAGAATAAGAATGAAGGGACACAGGAGACTTGGAGTCCTTGGAGAAAAGTAGAACTTGGCTAAGCTAAGAGGAGCTGTAGGACACTCTGGGAGGAAAAAGGTACAATATAGGATATTGACCTTGGAGATTTCCCATGTGGGAGTATGATGAGATAGAAAGCAGACAGGCACAAGCAATGGAGGGCTTTAATCAAGACAGGAGTTTGGAAGTTACCCTATTAAACTGGGAAGTGTTTGAGACAGTGCTGATTCAGAAGCAACGTGAAGGCACTCATGCATCAGTACAGGAAACGATATTCAAAAAGAAGAAATGACAAGCCAACTCTATTAAAGAAATACCAACAAGCCAAACCTACAGTTTCCTTTCTTTTAGCTCAAGCACATCTGGACTCCAGATTTAAATCTTTCCTCCATTTTCATAGGAACACTCCAGAATCTTTTCTTTATTGTTGTGATTTTGCCTCTGGAGCTGTGGAGCTAGTAAAGGTATGCCTTATCCTTTCTTTAAAGAGAACCCATATAATAAGGTCTAATATTTGCTTTTCAAGTAATTCTTTTGAAATGTTTCTGTATCAAATGATGTCTATGACTGTTTTTAACAGAACTTTTAAAATTTCTAGAAATCATATTATCAATTAATACCTAAGATATTAATTACCCTAAAATAGACGTTCTTCTGAAAAGATAGATCTCAAGGGACTGGTGACCTAGCAAGGCCAACAACACACAGGGATGACCAGAAGAATAC
This sequence comes from Graphiurus murinus, assembly GCA_004027655.1. Lineage (NCBI taxonomy): Eukaryota > Metazoa > Chordata > Mammalia > Rodentia > Gliridae > Graphiurus > Graphiurus murinus. The sequence goes on along the minus strand of PVLC010020082.1, from coordinate 20,105 downwards.
TGACCTTCAAAATTCAGACTGTATGTTTGCCCATGAATAACTTGTTTAAGTTCCAAGGAGACCAACTAAAATTAGTCAAGATTTTCATATGGATAAACAACTCCCCACCCCCAAAATTGAATTTTTCTAAATCCTATAAGAAAACCTTATTCATATTTGTGTCCCTAAAGCCTACACACAGTATGACACATAGTAGGCACTCATCAAATTAAATTTTTTGAAATAAAAAAAAATCTTCAAAGGCATTTGATGCAAATCTAAAATTTCCTAGACTATGAGGGAAAAAGTGGGGAACCTGGGTTTATTGCACAAATCCCTGAATTGCTAGTGAGAATTACCTTAGTATGAAAATACTAAGCCAGGCATGGTGGCGCACGCTTGTAATCCCAGCATTTGTGAGGCTGAGACTGGAGGATCCGGGTTCGCGGCCAGCCTCAGTTACCTAGTGAGGCATTCCGCAACTTACTGAGACCTGGTCTCAAAATAAAGAATAAAAAATAGGGCTGGGAATATAGCTCGGAGGTAGAAAGCCCCTGAGTTCAATCCCCAGTACCGAAAAAAGAAGAAAATACTATTTTAGCAAATGTAAAAGGAAAGGAAATTCTACCAACAAAAATGTGTGATAAATACATAAACTAGGTAAAAAATTAAGTAAAATCTGGTCACAGTAGTGCACACCTGTCATCCCAACTACGCAGGAGGCTAAGGCCAGAGGCCAACCTGGACAGCTTTTATAAGACTCTGTCTAAAAAATAAAAATTAAGGAAAGGCTGGGGATATAGCTCACTGATAGAGTTCTTGCCTAGTAAGTATAAGACCCTGGGTTCAATCTCCAGTACTGAAAAAAAATATATGAAAACTAAATTTTTGGCAATAAGATACTTATTAATTGTATACATTCTTTAAAGTAATACAAAGCCGGGCGTGGTGGCGCATGCTTGTAATCCCAGCATTCGGGAGGCTGAGACCGGAAGATCCAGGTTCGCGGCCAGCCTCAGCTACTTAGTGAGGCACTCCACAACTTAGTGAGACTCGGTTTCAAAATAAAGAATAAAAAATAGGCCTGGGGGTATAGCTCAGAGGTAGAATGCCCCTGAGTTCAATCCCCAGTACCGCAAAAAAAAAAAAAATAAAGTAATACAAAACCTAAAAGAAAAGGAAAAATACACGTGTAATCACATATCTTACAGTAAATCAATGTTAATGTGTTCATATATTTACTTCTGATAATGTTTTTGTAGACAAATTGTAACATGTGTGTGTGTGAGAGAGTCCAATGTAGCTTTTTAAAATTACAGCTTTATTGAAATACAGTTCACATACTATCCCCTTTTGAAATATACAACTCAGTGGTAGTTAGTGTATTTGGAATTGTGCAGCCATCACCATTATCTAATTTTGATTATATAGTGTAGGACATTTGTATTTTACCCCAAAGGAGACATAGAAAAGGCAGTGGGAGAGTTGAGGAATGTCCAGGTGCCTCTGAAACATCCCAGGTAGCATAGGGTAGGTCTCCAACAACGCTGCCTACTGACTCATAAGGCTTCCCTGCTCTACTTTTAAATTCAGAGGGGGATTATGAAAAATATTTGTTATCAAGTCTGAGAGCTAAACTTAATTTGTTAGGGTAGCTTGAAATAAGCTAACAGTCTAATGAATTGGAAGTAAAGTGCATTCAGATTTACAAAGGAAATGCTCCTGGGAGAAAAGGTAAAAATTTGATCAGTCTGCTAACTTTTTTTTTGTTCCTTTCTCCTGTCAGTCGCACTCATCCTACAGAGCAGCCCAGTGTTCTGCCTTTGTTCACGATGTGTGTGATGATGGTTTACCCTACCCTTTTCCAGATGGGATCCTGGATGTCATTCTCCTTGTCTTTGTGCTCTCTTCTATTCATCCTGACAGGTAAATGAAGACGAAAGGGCAAAGCCAATGTGTAAAGCTCCTTTATCAGTAGTGGTTTTTAGAACTATCAAAGCAAAAATGGCAATTCTTGAATTTATTATTAGTGAGCTACATTATGTATAATATGCTGCCTTTTAAATGCAGTTTTTCCTTTCTTCAGATTTTAAGAAAGAAACTGGTCAAACTACTTCATTAGCAAGCTTTCTGTCACTGTCAGAATGAAGTGAACATATTCTGGCAAGACACATACCTATTAAAAGTGACAGTGCTTCAAGGAAATTACAAATTCAGAGCAGCCTAATAGACTCCCAAGAGGGAAATTGTACTTGGTGATCAGAAACAAACATCTTTGATTTAGCATCTTCCTAGGTGTTCGTAAAGAGGTGGGCTGTGAATCTGTTTGGCTTCACACAGGTCTATTGATGGACTTTTAAAATTTCATTTCAAAGAATCCCACTAAAGAATTAGGGGTATAGCAATTTGCCAGATTATCCTTGGACCTTTATGATCTAAGATGAGCCTACTGCTATATATATCGTTTTTTATTTTTATATATATTTAATATATTTCTTTTTCAGTCCTGGGAATCAAACCCAGAGCCTTAAGCATGCTAGACAAGTGTATAGCCCACTAAATATTTAAGAATGAAGTTTTTATGTTTTTTGTTTTGTTTTGTTTTTTGGTTTTTGTCATACTAGGATTGAACCCAGAGGCATTCCACCTCTGAGCTACACCCCCAGCCCTATTTTTTATCCTTTATTTTTGAAACAGGGTTTCACTAAGTTGCAGAGGGCCTCACTAAGTAGCTGAGGCTGAGGCTGGCCGCGAACCTGTGATCCTCCTGTCCAGCCTTCCAAGTTGTAGGATTACAAGCGTTCACCACCACACTCATCGAAGTTTTTATGTTTTAAATGCAGCTTTTCTCCAGAGAGGAAACACAGAGAGATGTTACCAGCAATTACAATCATCACTTTCCTTAAAATTTTGCCACCTTCTGTATATTAAAGCATGTGTGTGGCAAGTGTCAGGACTTGTGCTTTTTTAAGGTTTGTTAAAATTGGGTTTTCACAATACCCTGGCAAGGGATATAGATATGGATCAACTATTTTTTGTGGTTGAATGTGACCCCTTCCCATAGAAACTGAGGCACTGTGTACTTCTTTCTTTGCAATTATGAGATCACTAGAACGCTTTATAGTCCTTTTACCCATTCAGAGATGAGCAGTGTAATTACTTATGGAAGACAAATTAGATTTTCAGAGAAATCCAAAAGAAGATTATATTTGCACCTGAACTATATATCAGGTTTCATGCAGCTACTTTTTCCTCTCAGTTTCTATACCTTATTTCTTTTCTTATAATCTGTTAATCTATTGGCATTGTTCAAATACTAGTAAAAAATCTCATCTGTGTATTTTGATTCTTTACATTAAAAGAAAAAAGGAAGGTGTAGGTGAATAAAGAATAAGATTTCCTATTAGGCACCATAACAGGAAACATAAATTCTAAATAAGACTGCAAAAAGACTATTTGAAATTAGTTTAGATAATAGATTTTCTCATGATTTGAATTGAACATTAGAGAGAAAGGGAAGCAGATGTCTTGGGAAAATGGCTTTATAGTATAGTACTACATTCTGTTTATTATAAAATACACTCAGATGTATCATGTTAGTACCAACTTCTTATATACATGGAAGTGATCTAAAACTAAGGAATATGAGCTGGGTATGATGGCACATACCTCTAGTCCCAGATACTCAAGAAGCTAAGACAGAAGGATCCCTTGAGCCCAGGAGTTCAAGAACAGCCTGGGCAATATAGTGAGACCCTATCTCAAAATGAAGTAATTAAAATGAATGAATAAAAGAAAGCAATAGTAAGTGAAAACAGACTATAATGTTTTTAGGATCATTTAGGACTATAGTAGTGGATCCCCCACCCCCCAGGAAAGTTCTAGAAGAATAGCTTCTTGGCAGCTTGGAAAGTTCAGACACAAATAAACGGCAAGCAATTGAGTTAGACCCTAAGTCCAGGAGTTACAGCCTAAATGCAAATAAATTGTAGGAGGCTACAAAAGAAAAGCTAATTGTCCTTGTCACTGAAATAAAAGTATAAGTTACTATGGATCCAAGAATAGAGTAGGCAGTCAATACTCATTGTTTTAATCTTTTCTTTTCCTCTTCCGCCGTCCAGAAATAGGTGAGGGCTGCAGAGGTAACTCAAGAGGGAAGGAGGGAGAAGGAAGAAGGGAGGAGAAAGGAAGAAGGGAAGGAAAGAAAAAGAAAGGAGGGAGGACTGGCTTTGTCCTATCTTGTTTTGTCCACCTTTTCTTCCGATCATCCCCGCCTGCAGTTCTCAGGAACTGGCTCTGGAAGTACATTCTGAACCAAGCTAGGGTGACCAAGAAAAGCAGCTCCCCACTACTTTGTTCACAAGCCCCAACAATAAAGGTTAATGTGAGGAAAGGAGTCGTAGGAGGTGGCTACATTTTTAAGTACTTGGTTCTTTATTTTTCTGCATTTTGGTTTCATTCTTGTTTTATTAATAATTGCAGCGAATCTGCTCTATGCATAAAACATTTATCCTGAAAGCAAGTATGTTAAAATTTAGATACAGCTTTATTTCATCACCAGAGCCTAAGGAGATAAGCACAGTGTGAAAATTACCTATAATAAATAAGAAAAAAAGTTTTCCCCGTTTGTGCCTTCTAATTTTTAAAGGAGCTTTTCACCTGATCATACTATCTCTGTCCTATTTCTCTTTTGTTTTCATAGTAGATTTCATTTTCTCACTATCTACTTCCTTTATAACATGACATAATCTGGCTTTTACCCTACTATTGCACTGAACATTGTTTTAATTGGAAAGAATTTATAGATTATCTAAACTCCTCATTTTCAAAGTAAGAAAACCCCAGCAGCTTTAAGTAGCTTGGCTAAAGCAAAGATAGCAAAGACTTAGCACCCCGGTTGCCATTTGCCATTCTCTGCCCTTAGCAGACATTGATAGTCAACGTTGTGCTCTGATTATCATCCCCAGTGGGTTCCTTCTCAGTAGAACTCTGCAGGCAGCCAATGCCAGTCACTCAGCATTGCTCTGAGAGCTGAATCTTTGCCATGCCTGGCTCATGGTAACACATACAGCAATGAACATGTAAGCAAAACATTAAGTCAAGAGCAGTCATGAGGGGTTATATTTGACTGCATGCCACATAAGTAGAATAAATAGTAAAAGGAAGAAGGCAAAGGCTTCCCAATATTGCGCTGGGAATTGGGGTGTGAATAAAATTTGAATAGGCAGAGAGGAAGATTTCCTTGCGAGAAAACCATGTAAGCACAGGCGTAGGCTGTTCAGAGCCGAGCATGCAACAGTGTGGGGAGAGGAGATGCTTCAGATTGCAAAGCAGTGGAAGAGATAGTGGAAAGATTCATTGAGGTCAGTAGTAGGAAATCTTAAGAGCTCTACTAAGACAAAAAATTTTACCCTGTGTATTAAAATGACAAAAGTTTTAAGAATAAGGAGATGATTTGACAAAACCATCATTTTAAGCAGAATAACTCATCAATAATGTGCAGGAAAAATTGACAGGAGAATAATAAATTATGTTTGAGAGCTATTCTATTTCCAGACCTGAGGAGATAGGGGTTTGTACTAAGGGAATACCAATGGGAAATAAAAAAGAGAAAAAAAATCAAAGATGTCATTTTTAAAAGAGAGAGGAAAGAATTTGAAGACCACATGGAGAGGATAGTGGACAAAGGGAAAAATGATCTCTCCTGCATGCAGTGAATGAGGGTACCTTTGAACTAAAAAAGTCAGAAAAATAATGAGCTTATTTGGAAGAAAGATACACACTTTAGGATGACTCTGGCTTATTTTTATTTTGCAAGGAAAATGAAGCACTTTTTTGTCTCCTTCAGAACCACCTTGCTTTGCTGCTTTGCTGTAAATATCATCACTGTGGTTTTGCAGCTTAGTTTTTTTTTGTTTTGTTTTGTGTGTGTGTGTGTGTGTGTGTGTGTGTGTGTGTGTGTGTGTATAGTACTGGGGATTGAACTCAGGGGCATTCTACCTCTGAGCTACACCCCCAGCCCTAATTTTTATTCTTTATTTTGAAACTGAGTCTCACTAAGTTGCAGAGTACCACCACACCCGGCTCTGCAGCTTAGTTTTTGACACCACGCATCAAGCTCTATGAAGTACCCACTCCAGTCATGTGGGTGGGTTTTTTTTTTAACTGTAGTTTTGTTTTTGGGGGTACTGGGGATTGAACCCAGGGGCATTCTACTGCCGAGCTACATCCCCAGCCCTATTTATTCTTTATTTTGAAACAGGGTCTCACTGATTTGTGGAGGGGCTCACTAAATAGCTGAGGATGAACCTGCAATCTTCCTGCCTCAGCCTCCCAAGTACTGGGGTTACAAGTATGTGCCATGACACCCAGCTATACTATAGGTCTTGAATCTGACCATTCAGCAAGTTGATATCTTTTTTTTTTTTTTTTTTTTTTCAGTACTGGGGATTGAACTCAGGGGCATTCTACCTCTGAGCTACACCCCCAGCCCTAATTTTTATTCTTTATTTTGAAACTGAGTCTCACTAAGTTGCAGAGTGCCTCACTAGGTAGCTGAGGCTGGCCGCGAACCCGGATCCTCCGGTCTCAGCCTCCCGAATGCTGGGATTACAAGCATGCGCCACCACGCCCGGCTTTTTTTCCCTTCTTTATGAAATATTTTTTGTTTTTATTGCACTTAAATTTATGGTTTAGATTTCTTTGGCATTATTGAGCTTTTCTTACTTTGTCTGCAAGAAGATTAAATCTGGCATATAAAACAAGATTTCCACAAACAGTATCTTCCTTTGTTTTCAAAGGATGCAAGGTGTTGTCAACCGACTGACTAAGTTACTGAAGCCTGGGGGAATGCTGTTATTTCGAGACTATGGAAGATACGATAATACTCAACTTCGTTTTAAAAAGGGTAATAGTATATTCAATTTCGGGTTATTTTTCTGTGTGTGTGTGGTTTTTTTTTTTTTTTTTTTTTTTTGGTAATTCCTTGTTTATATTTCATGTCAAGTTGTTTTGGTTTTTTATTTTTATTTCTTTAAGAAATACCAAGTTTTTCTTTTCACTATTTTTTTTTTAGGTCATTGTTTATCTGAAAATTTTTATGTTCGAGGAGATGGCACCAGAGCCTATTTCTTTACAAAAGGTATGCTAATCTACAAGAGGAAATAATTAGCTGTGAAAACGCTCTTTGGTTATTATGTGCTGGGAGAAACTCAGAAGCTATGAAAAGGAGGCTTCAGCTGCGATTAAACAACGGATGTCTTCATACTTTGGTGCTTGTTATCTACACAAAAACTTGAAAGTGGCCTTTTGCCTTTTAATCTTTTTCCAGTTATAACTGCTTTAGACAGTCACCTGTTTCACCCTCATATTCAAATGAAAGTGCACTATGTAGTTTTGGAGATATTAGCATAGATATGAAAAATTGATAATATGCCATAGCCAAAAGAGAACTTTATTTTATTTATTTATTTATTTTTATAAAAGAAAATATTTTATTTGGTTCCCAAAACAAACAAGTTATTCTGGGTTTGAAATTGAAGTCAAAAGGCAAGTTAAAGTATGAAAACAAACCGTTTTCATTTGGTAGTAGCTGAAATCAATGTATACATTCTCTAACCAAACATCTATCCCATGTGGCATTTGTCCAGTGTTTAAAGGTCTACCAGGCCAGACCCTTCGCCGCCTTTGCTGCTTTGACTTTGCTTTTCCCCTTTCCTTTCTCTCACTTTGCCTTCAGCCTTTTTCTCTGCCTCTGGTTCATCCATACTGGGTACTGTCCATGCTGGTCTAGAAGAGTCTTTTTGTTTCTCTTTATCTCCGTTTCTATTTTCATGTCATCTGTTTCATCGTTCACCACACATTCCATTTTCTTTTGGTAATGTTTGGGTACCACAACAGTTGCTATCTCTTGAACATCTTTCATTAAAACATCAGTATCTACTTTGAGAATACTTTTAAGTCTGTTGAGTTCCTTTGGGGGCATTCTTTTTTCTTTTTTCAGCCCACATCTTCCTTTTCCACTTATTCCATAAGCTTTTAGCCACGTTTTACCTGAGAAATTCCCAATCACACCAACCACACTCCGAGAACTTTATTTTAAAAGTCTATAGAAAATTAATTCTCTCTAGGAAATTTCTCATTTTAAAAAAGCATTTACTAAATGATACGACATTCGGGGATTTTCCCAAACATTTACATAAATACTTTTATAATGTGCTATTTTGGGTCTCTGTAAACCAACAAAAACTCAGAAAGAAGACAGCTTCCAGAACATTGAAAGCTGCAACCAATAGTTTTGGTCATCTCTTCATGCTTGCTCTGTTAGCCTGTTTATACTTGATATATTTTTGTGAAGTAAAATAAACCCACTTGGAGTCAGGTGTAGTGGTACACACTTGTAATCCCAGTACTTGGGAGGCTGAGACAGGAAGGTCACAGGTTCATGGTCAGCCTCAGAAATTTAGTGAGATCTTGTTTCAAAATAAAAATAAAATAGGTCTGGGGGTGTAGCTCAGAGGTAGAACATCCCTGGGTTCAATCCCCAGTACCACACACAAAAAAAAAAGAGACTCACTTGGTTTCACAGGTTTCCTTCACCTATTTGTACTAGTGTTTCTTGGTATGGTCAATCAAATTTGGATGGTCAGTCATTCTATCAGTGTTCCATTGCTCCATATCTCTCTTTTCCCCCATCACAAGTCATGTCTTTGATTGCTATTTCTGTCTTAAAGGGGAAGTCCACCATATGTTCTGCAAAGCCGGGTTGAATGAAAAACAAAATCTGGTTGATCGTCGCTTACAAGTTAATAGGAAAAAAAAAGTGAAAATGCACCGAGTGTGGGTTCAAGGAAAATTCCAGAAACCATTGCATTGGACTCAGAATACCTCCGAATTGACATCGTCATTCCTTTCTCGTGACTGAACTATATACCATGTTAAGATTCAAAACCAGAGGACAATACTACTCAAAGACTCCTATAAATCTTTCATTTCTCAAAAGACAATGAGAAGAAAAGAGAATGTGTATTTCCTGCTGCTTTATCATGAGTGAGCTCTCTGTACATATGCACCTGTAGCTGATTTGGAAGGCACACCACTTTTTTTGTTTTCAAAACTTGATACGGAGACTGGCATGGTGGCACACGCTTGTAATCCCAGCATTTGGGAGGCTGAGACCAGAGGATCCAGGTTCGAGGCCAGCCTCAGCTATCTAGTGAGGTACTCCACAACTTAATGATACCCTGTTTCAAAATAAAGAATAAAAAATAAGGCTGGGGGTATAGCCCAGAGGTAGAATGCCCCTGAGTTCAATCCCCAGTACCACACACACACAAAAAAAACTTGATATGCACAAGCTTGTTTGCTTTATTACATCTAACCCTTTCATTTGTTCCTTGAGTTTTAAAAGCATTCAATTAAATTACTTATACAAGCCAGATAATTTTGAGAAACTATAACATGCCAGTTTTTATAGAAGTGGAAAAAAACATGTACTATATTTATACACTAGGCTTAATAAAGCATTTTCCCCAAACAGTTGAACTCCTCTATTGTCATCTGAGAGCAAAGAGGCAGTATGCCTTGTCTTTAGGGAAAGCTGCAAGCTCAAGATCAAGGTATATTGGCTTTTGTTTTGTTACCGTCCATTTTCTCCAAAGCTTTTTTGTTTGTTTGGTTGTTGTTTTAATTCAGGGACAAATTCTGAAAAATAGTTTTAATTTATCTTTCTTGCCTAAAATTAGGGAAGTATGGCCATGCTAACATTACTTTTAGGCTATTCTTAAATGTACAAGTTGTTGTAAGCTCTCTTTAAGATAAATTTCTGTAGCAATTAGAAATATATTTACTCCATTGCTTCAAAAAGAACATATGTTGAGCTGGGCATGGTGGTGCATACCTGTAATCCTGGTACTTGGGAGGCTGAGACAGGAAGATCGCAGGTTTGAGGACAGCCTCAGCAAGTATTGAGACTCTCATCAACCTAGTAAGACCCTGTTTCAAATAGGGTTTGGGGTATAGCGCTGAGGTAAAATGCCCAGAGTTCAATTGCCAGAACAACAACAGAACATACATTGGCTTGAAAACTGCACTTTTTTTTTTTTTTTTTTTTTTTTTTTGGTACTGAGGATTGAACACAGGGACATTCTACCTCTGAGCTACACCCCAGCCCTATTTTATTTTTAAATAAAATAAGATCCAGCTTGGGTCATGGGTTCATCTCTTGACAGGTTGAGGCAAGGCAGCTTAATTTTCACTACTAGAATGTAGAGAGTGGAAGAAAGCTCCTCAAGGAAAATCAGTCATGGTTATCAAAAAGGAAGAGGGTGGTGCTGCTCCATACCATCAGTATATCCACGGTGGTACCAATAGTTGGTTCTAGAGAGAGATAAACAGGAAAAGGAAGGGAAGAACCAGGCTTCTGGGAGGAGGTAGGCCTCCAGCTAGTCCTTGACTTTCTGTTCTCAGAATATCGTGAGAAGACAAGTCTGGAGTAGGATAAGAAAAGTGGAGAAAAGGAAGTTGGGTGTGTTGACTTCTAGTCTTGGCTGGAACCATCTGAGGTTGATTTTTTTTTTTTTTTTTTTTCTGTATCATCCCTTGCCATAGTGTTTTATGAAAGTATCTGAAAGATTTGTTGAGTTGTCTATAGGATGAGATGGAATGAAGTCAGAGATGAGTGGCAGGAAAGCCATTTGCATAAACTTGCCTTGGTGGCCAAGTCCTTAGAAGTATAGTTACCAAGTTTTCTGCTTAAAAATGCATACATCAGTAAATGTAAAAGTCAAAATTTGCCTGAAACTCTTAACTCAGTTCCATTTCATAATTAAAGTGTGCATTTAAAAGCCAAACTAGTCAAGAAAGTATTACATACAAGGGCAGTTTAGATAAGTTAATGTTGCTATGGGAACCTCACAGATCTTCTTGTGTCTCCATTTAAAAATCATGGCCCAAGGTGGTTTTAAAAACAACAGAAGGTAAAATTATTCTCACATTCTCACACATGTAAATTGTACTGTCTCTCTCAGTTCTAAATAGCAGATTCAAGCCAGCCTCTTGACTGGCACAGTAAAATTCAGCTTCATGTCTTTCTGTAATGTATTACAGCATGCGAGTTAACCTTTAGAAGCTTCAAAAATACAGCAACCAAATTTGGACTGTGAGACACAAACTGGGCTGTCTTGGTCTCTGTCCAGCATAGACCTCCTATTCCACATGGCTGCACAGCAGGGCCTTTCCCCTAGTGTCTTCCGCTTGTCCCTGCAGTCTTTCTCCCTCCTAGCCTACCTGTAGGGACCTCCTCCTTGGAGTTTGCTCCTAGACAAAAATGTGCATTTGGGCAGAGAAAGAAAAGGGAAAGATCTATTTGAAGTTTCACCTATAGATATTGAGAAATGAAGTGTTGCCAATGTATCTGCTTGGATATTAGCTTAAAATATTTGACAACTGCATGAAATTTTCATTTTCCCCTCACATCCATAAAGCTAGGACCAGTTGGCTAGACAGAGTCTTATGTTTAAAAATTCATCTTCTGAGGGAGCTGAATTTCAACAGGACCATTTTCTTTCTATCAGAAAAAGGTGTAGCCTATCTTCTAACACTATATTTTAAAATGCACTCTTCATTTTCTGTCCATTTCTAAAAATTCACTTTTGAGCATTGTCCAAATGTAAAACTTCTCACATGAAAAACTGCTTCAGAAGGTCGTGAGAGTCAGGACAATAGTTTCCATTATTACACGTTTTGCATTCCATGTGTCACATTTGTCTGCAGAGGCACCCCGTTCACATCGACTTCTGAGAACTTATTTGCTTTGCTTGTTTCAGTTCCATATGTTTTGTCTCTGAATTGTGAACACATCCTGATTCTACTATTATGTAATTCTAAATCATCACCCCTACTCTGGTTTGTACAAAAAAAAAAAATCGCCCACATGCAAATAGCTGCCCTCCTGGGTGCAAAACCTAACACCATCTGAGCCATCTGGATTGCTAAATTCAGGTGAGTTACAGGTTTGCCTTAAAACTCCTATGCCCTCTTCCTCTGGTTTTCCTTCTCATCAAAGTTCTGAAGGCTGAATATATCACGCACTGTTACTTCCAATCCGTTCTGGTGTTTATTATGCTCCTCACAAGTACAGATGACTTCACATTTGCATCGCTAATCGACCTCTTTCAAAGGCTTTGCCCCTCCTGCCTGCCTCCCTAGTCATCAGTAGACTGCAAGTTGTCCTGGGTATTTTTGTGGCGGGTATTTTCCCCACTTGTGAAAACACATTGTAAATCCTAGAGCACTGAATATATGAGAGGTATTGTTAGTAATAACAGCATTTACAACCTACAAGGCAGCACACACAGTGCTCAACAGATACTTTTTCAATGGTTTTATGAGACATTGTGAGAAACAGTATCATGCTGTGGAAAAAGTATTGCCTGGGAGTCAGACAGGAAAGCATGGGCCCTAGTTCCCACTGAACCACTCAGCGACTCTTCATTTAGCTCTGAGGACTAAGTTTTGTATATTCTGTACACACTACTTCACTTAATCCTCAACTCCTATGAGGTGGCTTTTATGATAGCCACTTAACAAATGAGAGTGGGGCTCTGAGCTGTTAGGTAATTTGCCCAGGATATCAGCGCTATCAAGTGGCAGAGCCAGAAGGTGGACTCAGAGCTCTCTGTGATTCCAAAACCTCTACTTTCTCACTCCTGTACTTTTAATTGATTGGCTCAAGTGCTGCCGGGAAAGGTGCTGGGGAAGAGGGAGTTCTTGAATCAAGTGGCAAGCTACAGCAATGGACAGGGGATTGGATCAGCAGAACTTCAAGGTCACAGCTCATTCTAGATCCAGTCATTCTATGATATAAGTAGGTTGCCCTTGTCCACAGCTAAAATTGGGAAGAAAAGGAGCAGAGAGGAATGACAAAGCAAAAAGCTTTCAATCAGTTCTTTTCAGCATTCTGCATATGTTCGGTGCTGGCTCGCCCTACCCCCCCAGGCTCAGCCCTGCACTTGGCATCCCTCCTAGCAGAGCACTCCTCACTCACATGCTCTGCACTTAAAGAAAAAACTGTTCTCTGCTGCCAGGTTGAGGGGGGGGGGGGGGCTTAAAATGTCTTCAGAGGCATTCAGCTCTATCATAATCTAAAATATGTGAAATCAGGAGGTGTCAATAACAAAGCATGGGTGAAAACATCTTTATTTAAAATGTTGTATGTACATTAATGCCAATTCAAGCATGAAATGTTGAGCATTTCTTGGGATATGGTCTGGGATTTGAGAGGCACAAAGGTACCTGCAAGATGGCTTTGGTGTAGTTATAAATATAAACAGAAGTAAAATAACAGTTGTATCTTCATTTATAATGAATCTGTATTGTGGCCTCAGAGCTACAGAGGGGAGTAGATGCCAAAATCTGTCTTTCATTAACATATGCCTTAAATGACAGGGAAGAGGTGTTGAAGACAAGATTACTTTTTCCTATGAGTATGAATCAGCAACATGCAGTAACAAGCAAGTAATAATAGTTCTGCGGCTGAGTGCCTACAGAGGGTTAGAAAAACAGCATCAAACCGAAAAAGCAAGTGCACCTGCAGGAGGGGCCCAGGAGGCCATGAGCACAGCTCCCTTGAGCACCATCTCAGGGAGTGAGAGCACAGTGACCCTAACTCTAGCAAATCAGGTTGGCATGAGATAGATGGAGCACATTAAAACTTCCAGATGGTCTAAGACAGCCCACCCTCAGCTGCCACTGGAGCTTGTGAAAGGCAAGCTACAAGACATGACTACTTGGCCAACAGCTTGAAACAACAGCCTTTGATTCTCCAGTGCCTGTGGTTTCACATCCACTTAACCTTTATTAAGGAACAGCTAGAAGCAGGTGAATGAATAAATACATCTTAACATTACATAAAGAGGGAAAACAGTCAATACTTTGGCAGCACCGCTGACTTCAAGCAGTCACCAATAGCATGCAGGTAGCAGTGTCCTTGGCATCCCAGCAATCTATGTCTTTAACTTTGATTTTCTCCAGCAGGTAGGCACTGAGGCAAGCCCGGGCCCTGAGGTGAGGGAAGATGCTTTTCTATCCGATGCTATCTACCAAATAAAATGAGCCATTGATTGCCTCCTAATGAGCCCCAAACATTCTCACTTCTGCTTGGGCTGATGAGTTTTAGTCCAGGAAAATAGGAATTTTGTGATGTTTATAAAAAATTCTTTGGCAGTGTTTTCTTTTTCCTTTTTTTCTTTTCTTTTCTTTTTTTGGGTACTGAGTGTTGAACCCAAGGACTTCTACCTTCAAGCTATCCCCCAGCCCTTTTTATTCTTTATTTCGAAACAGGGTCTCACTAAGTTGCTGAGGCTGGCTTTGAACCTGCAATCCTCCTGTCTCAGCCTCCCAAGTTCTGGGATTACAGGCTTATGCTACCACGCCCTGCTCGAGGCTGGTCTTACCCTAGTGAGCTCAAGTGATCTTCCCACCTCAGCCTTCCTGTCAGTATTTTCAACCCATTGCTCCTTTTTATGACACTTTCTAGTTCATTGCAGAAATTAATTTTGTCCTCAGTTAATCTTTCTATATCAAGGATTGTTTTAAAAAAAAAAATGGGGAAAGGGTAGCAACCTTTCCAGCCTTTAAGACTTTCATTGGGAAAAAGCACCAAAACTGTGTGATTTCCTAAAATTAATAATGAGACACTCTTGAGTCTATTGCATGTTAGTGGGTTTTTATTTTTATTTATTTATTTATTTATTTATTTATTTATTTATTTATTTATTTATTTATTTATTTATTTATTTTTGCAGTACTGGGGATTGAACTCAGGGGCATTCTACCTCCGAGCTATACCCCCAACCCTATTTTTTATTCTTTATTTTGAAACCGAGTCTCACTAAGTTGCGAAGTGCCTCACTAGGTAGCTGAGGCTGGCCGCAAACCCGGATCCTCCGGTCTCAGCCTCCCGAATGCTGGGATTACAAGCGTGCACCATCACGCCCGGCTGTTATTTTTATTATTGTTATTATTATTATTTTAATCCTATGTACTTAGCACAAGCAGCATCATGCAATTGCCACTTCATTTCTCCCGGTTCCTGCCTCCCAAAAGAAACTTGTCTCCCTCCTGAGGCTCCTTCTCCACACCTCTCAGCTGTGCCTGGCTCCCGCAGGTGAGCCGAGACAGCGGCACCCCCAAGCAGCATTTGGAACGCACACTGAAAATCACCTGAAAGAAAATGGCTGAAGTTGCCAGCAGCACATGCTACACTGAAGCAAGAGAGAAATTTCTGCCTCCAAGGATAATTGCTTTTCTCATTGCTCGTATTTCTTCCTTCGCATCCTGCATTTATTTCAATACACATATTCCACTTTGACTTCCTAGAAGGTATTTTAAAAGGATTTTTTTTAAACAAGCATGTGAAAACAAAATTCAAGATCCAAGAAAGTATTTATCTACTCATCCTTTCCCTGAATGTATTCTTAATCAGCCGTCTCTGAGCATCTCATCATTTGCAGTTTTGTTTCCTATTAGAACACTTGGGCTCTGGAGATTAGTGAGACAGAGCTTCATTATAACCATCCTTGTTTTACTCCATTTCGTATATGCTTTCCCTTCCTAACTCACTCTCCAGGTGCTTCTTTCTCTTGCCAAATAGTGCAAGGAAATACTTTTGCAGCTCTTTTGTTTACTTTAAAAAAACATTGATCCAGGCTTTCCCATTCGGGAGTGCTGCTCATTTCCTGACTAGCCTTTAAAGTTTGGCTCCTCAGCAACTGGGAATTTGTTTGCTACCCAGAGAGAAAGAAGCTGGGTGCCTAGCAGCTCTGGGCTGAAATGAAAATTAGGTTCTGCTGATTCCCTGGGTAAGCAAGCTGATGTTTTCCTCATAGATTTTTTTTTTCTTTATCTGTTTCCCAAAGCTTTGATGTATCATTTAGCTTCAACTTTTAAAAAATTAATGTACATTTATATTTTTATTTCTAATTGACATATAGTAATTGTACCTATTTATGGGGTATAGCTTCAACTTTTTATTTTTTCGACTTTTTTTTTTTCAGTACTGTGGGTTGAACCCAGGGGCATTCTACCTCGAAGCTACACCCCCAGGTTTCTTTTAGTTTTTGTTTTGAAGCAGGGTCTTACTAGGTTGCTGAGAGTCTCACTACATTGTCGAGGCTGTCCTCAAACCTCTGACCCTCCCAAGTACAGGGATTATAGGTGTTTGTCACCACACTCCACTTAGCTTTGACTTTTAATTTAAAACAAAATTTTTAATTTTGATTTTTATTGGCGCATAATACTATACAGAATAGTAAGTTTCATTGTGACATCTTCGTATATGCATGAACATAAAAAAGACATTTTAATGAGGTTGTTTCTCTTCCAAGTGCACACAGATATTGATCATATGCACAAGGAAATTCCCCAGAATAAAGAACTACCTCTTTGCTGTTTTTCACCTACTGTATGACCTGCCACATAGCACATGCAGGACTTACTCCTACTCCAATTCCATTGCTGGTTGCCTGGACTTGTAGAAGAGGACCTGTAATGCAAAACCATTTGACTTAGGCTACCTCACATTCTGGATCTCCAAGACTGTTGAGTTAATGAAAACTTGGTTATTGTGTGGTTGAACATTTTCTTACTTCATATAATTTTTTGCTTGTTTTTTTGTTTCTGTTTTTTGCCATGTTGGGAATTGAACTCTGAGCATGCTAGGCAGCCCTATACCATTGACCTACACCCCCAGCCCCCCATATATGTTTTTTTGGATCTTATGTGCTAGTATATAGTTATGCAACTATATACTATAATTATGTTTACTTAATGAATACAAATTACTCAGTTCATCCTACTTTGGAGAATTTATTCATAGTTTTTTATGAGGTCTGTAACTTTCCAAAGAGACAGATTAGAGTCTATACTTTTATGTATTAATGCTTTTTAACATGAAAAGATATTTGGGCTAGGAAAGTTGAATGATAAATAGAATGAAAGTAGAAAACACTGACAAAATCAGAGACCTTAACTATATCAAGTGTGGTTTTGTCTTTCTTAAGGATTTAAATCTCTAATATACAGCAATGTGGCAGATAAGATGTCATATTTGAGGAGATACAAAGACAAAGCTCTTGGCATAGACAAGCTCCAATTGAGGAAGCACACCATATCAATAAGGTGACAAGGAGTCCAGGGTCAGTCGTTCCTCTGGGGCAGTCAGACACCACTAGGACATGCGGCCTGCAGAAGCAAGCAGTACTGTGGCCTAGAGAGAGTAGGCAGCATTCACAGGCACTTTAGCCAAATACTGCTCCAGTGACACAAAGAAAAACACAAGGTTAGGGAAGATTGTAGCAACAGTGGCTTGTCGCCAAATCTCAGCACACTGGACTATATGCTTAAATGCTGCCTGCCTGAGCTCAGAAGAAGAGCCAAAGAAAGAGCTCTACTTGAGCCATGGAAATAGGAAGGCTGCAGAGGCCCTGAGCTTTTTTTCTGCTTACCTGAATTACAGTTCTACTACAGAAATGGCTAGTAAGGTGTTTTGTTCTTGATATTTTTAGAAGAACAAAGGTTCACCTTTATCTGATTCTTCTTTTGATTACAGAGCCCTTGGACTTTGTGTTTGTTTTCCACCATGACATGTCCACATGCCTGAGTTTATTGATCTGTCATAAACCTGGAAAGGTGGGAAACAGCCTTAGGAGAAATATGCTCAGAGGCATGGGAGTAAAACTCATTGGCCCAGCCAGATCATCCTCATTCCTGGTGCAGAGAAGGAAAGTTTGGCTCTCACTTTGCAGAATTGAACAGATTGGTTTGTCAGGTATAATGAAGTCACCAAGGAATTCAAGATTTTCTGTCCCTCTGTA
The DNA here is from genome assembly GCA_004027655.1 of Graphiurus murinus. NCBI lineage: Eukaryota > Metazoa > Chordata > Mammalia > Rodentia > Gliridae > Graphiurus > Graphiurus murinus. The sequence goes on along the minus strand of PVLC010020082.1, from coordinate 2,253 downwards.
AGGAATTAAATGGAGGGCAAGTGAAGAATACAGACCAAAATAGCCCACTATACAAGACCACCCTGTGGACTCACCATCATCTGGTAAGGTTTGAGAGAGGCCCCTCAAAATATTCTCAATGTTCCCTGCCCAAATTATAAATCAGTGAGAGAGACTAAGATGTTAATAGATTAAAAATGTCAGTTCAATTACTAGTGAAAATGATACTGGAAAATATGACTTGAGGTTTATGGAAACCCTCCCTAATACTGAACCCCAGAATCAGGCTGTCTGGCTAAGGCCAGACAGCCACAGAACTGTACTCTGTGAAGCCTATTATAGAACACAGTCCTCCATGAGGAAGCATGAAGACAGGCTGATTCATCTTCCATACTCACATCTTAGGTAAGTCATTCCACCTCTCCCAGTAATGAGAAGGGAAGGACTACAGAGCCAAGCAGTCTTGTGTCTGTTGCTCCCTCTCCACATGGCAAGAAACAGCAGGCATGGGAATTACCTAAACCTTTATAAGTGCTGGGTAGAGCTCCCCCATATGACTGAGGCTAGAGCAGTGTGGAGTGGACTCCACTTTGTCCCTTGTTGAGTAATCTGCTGAAAGAGATACGCTATCACTTTCCTCAGCATTTACCTATGAGCCTGCGGCAGCTCATCTAACCTATAAACATTTGCCTTAGTGATGGATGGAATCTGCAGGGTGCAGGCTGACACAGTACATGATTAGAATACGGGGAACTGCAAACAAAATGAATTTCCAGAGTTATAACCGGTGACTTATTCTGGGAACCCTACTACACTTAAATCTCTACTAGGCTGCTAAATTAATGGCCAGGAGGTCTAGCAGCTCTGTCTAGCACCATTTCCACACCAACTGTAAGTGAATAGCTGGCTCTAGATCACTGCTTCTCAAACTGAGGTGAACAACCAGTTGTGGTTTGTTTCCTTTTATTAATTTCCGGTCTGTCACAGACTGATGCTTTTTGTAAAGCATAAAAAGTAAAGATGAATTACTAGGAAGAATAAAAAAAGGATATACTCCACTCTGCCCTTTTGCTTCTTGGTCTCTGCCCTCCCCACACAATCTCTCTTTATTACCATCCAGTCAGCCAGTGAATACCAGGGAAGTGTCAGGCTCTGTTCTAGGTTTGAGAAATGAAGGGATAAATAGGAAAAAAAGTAAAGATAAACAAAATACAAACTCAAGCTGTTTATTAGATGCAACAAATATAAAACTCTATTTCTTTCCATACCTAGTCACAGACTGGGAATGAACAATTAACTGACCAGAACCCACCCATAGTTTGAGCTGATTTGGCTCTAAACCACAGACCTTAGACTAAAAATCTCTTACATCATGGTGTTTGTCCTGCTTGGCCTCCTGAGGTGTTATCTCTTCTTGCCTCAGGATCTACAGTATCAAGACCTGGGTTCTTGCACTTAGAAATTATTTGGTCCACATGTTCAGTTGTTTTTTCCTGGTATCCTTTCTACACAATGGCTCTTAAGCACACAAAACCATATCTCACCACCTAGCTCTCACCAGATTGCTATTCTACCTTTTACTTGTTCCACTTTTTAGAAACTTGACATTTTCTGAATATAAGAATGTGCAAAATATCTTCTATGCTGACTTAAAATGTAAAGGGAAATGGTTATATGTTGTAGTCAAACTGTGAATGCTGAGTGGGGCGTGGTGGCGCACACCTGTAATCCCAATACTTGGGAGGCTGAGACAGGAGGATCACACGTTTGCAGCCAGCCTCAGCTACTTAGTGAGGCCTTTACCAACTTAGTGAGACCCTGTTTCAAAATAAAGAACAAAAAGTAGGGCTGGGGATGTAGCTCAGAGGTAAAATGCCCCTGGGTTCAATCCTCAGTACTGAAAAAAAAAAAAAAATTGTGAATGCTGGGTTGCTAGAAACTAAAGTAACATGGAAAACTTAGGGAAAGGCCAGAGCTAAATAAAATATTATTAATAGTTTGTTTTTAGGGGCTAATTAAAGGCTGGAAAAAAATGTGTCTGTTTACCTTAAGAGAAAAGTGTGCGAGGAGATGAGAATAATGGATCCCAAGTAAAAGCAGGTAAAGAGTCAAGCAGGGGGCCCACACTAGACATAAATCCTAGGTTCACTACTGCTGTTGTGTGAGCTCAAGCTCACACACTTATTATCTGCACTTATAATACACTTATTATCTGCAAGTCTCAATGTCAATAGTAAAATGAAAATAATGCTTACCTGCAGATTGTGGCAAGGA
>PVLC010020081.1:0-29688 GCA_004027655.1 Graphiurus murinus | reverse complement strand
TTCATGAAGCATCATGTAGCAAAACCAAACAAAAATCATAGCTTCCATGTAATCCAGCCTGTCAGTGAAAGGCAGTTACTTCTTGTGATGCTCTTTTGAAGAAATAATAATTGATCCCAATTCTGGAGATATGGATTGGTATGTGCCTTCTTTCCTCTTGCCGGCTTTGAGTATAAAACTTACTTAGATGTAAGATGAATGGCCCTCCGTGGTAGGTGGTTTAGGGAATACAGCAATAACACTGATTTAATTCCTTCAGATGTGGACTCCAGTCATAGCACAACGCTTCAGCCTACTGCAGATTCAAACACAAATTTGGTGGAAGACTTGGACAGGACAGGACCTCTGTCTATGACAACTCGTAAGGACAATGACACTCAGCCTGCTTGTTGACCTGACTTCCCGCTTCAGCTCTTGCTCACATCGACTGAGATGTGGAGTCTGGTGGTGGAATGGTGCATTTGTGCTATGTGGCTCAGCTCAGCCCAGGGTGTGACATGTCTTCATTGTCTATCTATATTTCTTGTGGGGTCCCTTATACCTGATCTTATCTTCCTTCTTGGTGCCTTCCAGATTTAAAGATTTTATGTTTTAAAAACTAAGAGATAAAAAAGGATGTGATTTTTCATCTCTATGTAGTTGTGTCACTGACACTAAAGACCACAATGAGGACAGTGGCTTCTCTATGTCTTAACTGACCATCTCCTATTGATTCCTTCTCGTCCTCCAGTCCAGGCAGAAGAAGGATTGCTTTCATTGTTGTGAAAAGACATTTTGGGGGCCAGATAATCATAGAGAGTAAGGATAGCGTGTTAGCTCACAGAGGAGAGGTAAATCATGTTGTTGACAATTGACAGATAGTGGGGTCCCTGAATCAAAAACAAGGGAACATTTGCAAATATTTCTATCATTAAATATCTGGTAGGAAGCAATGATAAATTTCAGGTAGGCTTAATTTCTACCATATGTATAGGGATATCCTAGAGATCAGTCTCAAATCATTCATAATATTATAACAGAATATGAAAAAAATCCAGAATTAAGAGGGCATCATTCACTGCTTGCTACTCATAATGGGGAGAGTCCTTTATATGAGCCCTTTATCAGGAAAAAAAATCAGCAAGGATGTGTTAATTGTCAGCAATGTAAATAGCACAGTGTTCAGCATCAAAGGCTTATATATAAATAAGCCTATGAACAGCCCCTGCTAATGACGGACTTGTATTTGCATTTTATGTTATTGCTGACTTGGCTTTGAGATTTGGTGAATATCTCTTTCCTGATTATAATATTATTTGGTGGTGGACATAGCTCATGGTGTGTTTTATGGAGTACCTGCATCTGAAACTCATGTCAGTACATTTCTTAGAAGAATTTTAAAAAAAAGAAAGAAAGAAAGAAAAAAAGAACTCTAAACAGTAAAAGTGATTTAAGTCATTGTGGGCAATGGTTCAACCTCAAATTGATACCTGTCACTGAGGGCCCTGTGTTTGCCCAAGCAAGCGTTTCCTTGGTGCAATGATGAGATTCCCAGTCCATGAATGAGATCAAAAACCTAATAATAGAGTAAGCTTGTAACTTTAATTTAATAAGAAATTATATATTTCCTTGTATAAATTTGATTTGAGTTTCTTGAGCAGGTCATCCAAGATGGGCTTCGTTCTCTTTGTGGTTACAGATGCAGTGCATACTGTTATTTTTCCTACAGTCACACTTGTTGACCCCAGTTAGGTGCCCTTGATTGTGGACAGGAGCACTGAAATTCAAACTTTCCTTTTCCATGACTTGGTGTATACTGCTTTTCCTCAGTGCCTGGAAGTGATGCTGCAGTGGGGTTAGGATGATCCAGGGTGGGCAAAGTTTGGGCTCAGGTTTCACCCTGGCACTTTACCTTTATTGGTTATACTGAGAGACAAAGGGGGGAAATAGAGACAAAATAGGATTCTTTTGTATATTTCTATCAATCCAGGGGAAAGGGTGTGCACAAATTTCATTCTTCCTATGCACCTGTTCATTTGATGTACTATACTTATATCATGGCTCCAAATTAATACTGGATTCATCCCTCATTGAAACAGAGCAGAGTCATTCTCAGAACTTCTCTACGTCACATGGAGAATCGGAAGCAGATAAAGACCATCCAACAATTTCCACTCTGACAACTAGCAGTAAGAATCGTAAAGCCTCATTGGCTTTAGCTATTGATAATCATCAGTAAATTATGGGTGCCTTTTTGGATGCCTTTGGTGAAGGGACATCAGTTGGCTGTTGTTATATTGCTACTTTTGATCAAAAGGTGCGCTTGGTGGTGGTCTCTGGTCTTTCTGCTTTGTAGACCTCTTAGAATCCATTGTATGTTAAATGAAAACTGTGTTGCTTAATCTTAAGCTCCATTTTTTTAAACCCTAAACTTAGTGACTTAGTTTTAAAATTGCATATTGTTTATAAGATTTGTAATTGGTGTAAAAGTCTGGTTATATTCCTCTCTATAATCCTTGCATTAATATTATTTTGCCATTTGATCTCTGGACCACAGCTCCATGGTGCTGGTGACTAAGAAACAGTGCCCTTCTGGCAAAGGAAACAATAATTAAGTTAGTAGTGTCAAATCTCTGAAATTTTGCATTTTGCTATTCCACTTGCAAGCAGCATAATTTTACCTTTCAATCCAATGGTGTGTTTCCTCCACTCCATCAAAAATAGATACAAATGAGAAATAGCTCAAGATTATCTAGTACATGAGTTGACTTTGAGGCCATAGTTGTAGCATAAATCTTACCTTAATAACTCAGGCAGATGTTGCAACAGATGCCTCTTCTGGGCATTAGGATCACTTCTGTTGAGCGATGTCCAGCTGGCGTCTATTTCAAAATACTGATTTTGTTTAACAGTGTGACAGACTTCATTGCCCTTTGCTTTTGTTCTTGGATAACAAGTGGAAAGCTTTTACAGCAACTTCACATTCTGAAGATAAGCACATGGTAGGTGGTAATCTTACAGATATGAGTTTATCATTCATTCCACCTCCACACAGATAGGAATGATGGCAGAGGTGGAAGAAGAGGTGGACATCATCCTGAAGACTCAACTGCTTCAGTAGAAAGTTATACCCCTCATTACCCAGACACAAAGGAAAACAGTACCCTCATCCCAGTGACCCCTGCTAAGACCGGGGACTTTGGAGTTACTGAAGTTACAGTTGTTGGAGACTATAACTCTAATGTTGATGGCATCTTTCCAGGTAATATGGCCATTTTTTATCTGGGTTGCTTTCTCTACAGAGAGAAATGGCATACACTTTCTTATCACAGAGATTATTTTCTTTGGAGACTATGATTAGGCTACCTGGTGACATGGCAATGGTTTTCATCCTGTTCATCAACTCTAGTGCCAGAAACCTTGGATTTATTTAAGTTAAAATAATGCATCTATTTTCAATTTTTTGTGAGACTTGGTTGTTCTGGTGGAATTTCTCTATTTTATTCCTCATTTTATGATATATCAAGTTGAACCATATGAAATTGATACTGCCTGGATCAAAACAATTGAATAGCCATTTCATTTGATTCAACTAATATATGCTGTCTATTTAGCCTTTACCCAGCATGTGAATAATTTCTACATACTAGTATCTTTGCTCTGAAACGATCTTTTATTGGTGATGGATTGACCAATTTTATTTCTGGTGATGGGCTGATGAATTAACCTCTCCTAGCTATGATGAACTTAAAACTTTATGGTTTCATCTACTATTAATGAATAGGAACCACTTCTTTTCCTGTAATGGTAAAGAGATGACTTATTCAGTGAAATTTCACATGGACCTACATATTCACTATAGATAAGAAACTAAAACTGATTCTCTCTCCTAGTATCATTTACTCAAATGCTTCTTATCAATCAATCACTTATGCATATTAAAGATTAATAATTTTAACTATAGGCTTTTTTGGTAGAAGCCCTCCCTTTGCAACCCCTCCCCCTCAAAAAGAAGAAAAAGATATGACAATACAATGTATAAAACGGGCAGTAGAGGCAATGCTTTGAGCAATATAGGAAAAGAAAATCCAGAATGTCACATATTTGGCCTTTCTTTTTGGCTGTCTACCCCAGGGCTTCTAGGAAAACAGTTTTTCAAAATGCTGATCTCAGCAATACTGGCAGTACAAAAACCCCTTCCATTCTTTTGGAGTTTCTTGTTTGTTTGTTTGTTTGTTTCTATTTCTGTTTTGTTTTGTTGAGCATGGTTCTGGTCTCCCTTATTTTTTTATTTTTATTTTTTTATTTTTTTGCGGTACTGGGGATTGAACTCAGGGGCATTCTACCTCCGAGCTACACCCCCAGCCCTATTTTTTATTCTTTATTTTGAAACCGAGTCTCACTAAGTTGCGGAGTGCCTCACTAGGTAGCTGAGGCTGGCCGTGAACCCGGATCCTCCGGTCTCAGCCTCCCAAATGCTGGGATTACAAGCGTGCGCCACCACCCCCGGCTTCTGCTCTCCCTTATTAAAAACCCCCAAGTACTATTGTCAATTTCCTCTGGAGAAGTGAATCTTAACTACCTAGTTTCTCTTGGCAAAATAAGGTGCAACTTCATGAATTTTAATTTTAAACTTCAATTTTAATAGTTACAGGACCCAACAAGGCGTATAGAGCCTAATTGTCAGCAAATAAAATTCTTTCTATAAAACTGATATTCACATTCACTGATTCTGATTCCTTCTACATCAGTGTATGAAAGATGGTGGTATGGATAGATTTTCCATGATTCTCCATGGATAAATGGTTAGTAAATTATCTGATTCTCATTCTTGGTTTTCTCCCAAAAGTAAGTGTATTTATTATGCTCATACATTTTTTTCAGTGCTTAATGTTAACAACTAAAACATCTGGAGTCATGGTGGAAGTGGTGGTGATGGGCTTGGTGACGGTGATGGTGATTTTAGTGGTGGGAGTATCAATGTGGCATTTCAGCATGTTCTGCTTCCTGTTATTTTTACCATCGGCCAAGGAACAAAGCAATCTATCTCATTAATATAATTATGAGACTGTTTACCTTTCCTAATTAGGAAATGGTGATGATCAGGTTACTGTATATTCTTTATGGGTACCTTCATAACGGATGACTGTAACTGCTTTATGAAACCATTGTCCTGTTTTTTGTTTGTTTTTATTTTATATTTGCAGTATACTTTTGAAAAACAGTGTGTGTGGGGGGGTGGGGCTGGAGGGTCGAGAAGCTAGGAAGTCTCCATATGCTAAATCCAAGACTTGATCTGTAGATTTAGATTTTAGCAACTTGTGAGTTTGTTTTTTTTTTTTTAATCTAAAGTTTCCTGGTATTGGATGTTTGAGAAGATGAGATTATATTAACTAGACTTAATGTTTGAAAAAATTATTTGAATACCCAGGTACACGTTGTTCACATGTATCCTCACACCATTTCTTTTTTTACTCACTTTTTTTTTTACATCATCCTTTAAATAAGTGTTTGGCGTTTCTCTTGGAATCTTTACATCATTTGATCACTAGATTCTTTTATTGCAACTAATTCTCTGCCTCAGTGCTATCTCTTTAAATGTTTCAGGCCCTCAACCAGAACACACACATTTCCAGTGATTACATGCCCCATAATCCAATTCTTATAGTCCTTATTTAAATGACACAATATCAGCCAGATATGGACATGGTGGCACATACCTTTAATCCCAATACTTGGGGGGAGGCTGAGACAGGAAGATCACAGGTTCAAGGCCAGCCTCAGCAATTTAGCAAGGCCCCCAACAACTTAGCAAGATCCTGTTTCAAAATAAAAAATAAAAATGGCTGGGGTTATAGCTCAGAGGTAGAATTACCCTGGGTTCAATTTCCAGTACCAATAAAAGAAAACAAAATAAAGTAAAATAAAATATAATATGCAATGTCCAGTTCCAACATCAGACCTCATGATACTTTCTTTAGAATGTTCCTTGCCATGGTTCTGGGATTTTTACCCAAACCACACTTCCTATAGTCATCCTTGACAGCCTATGCTGCCTTGGTGCCTTTAGTTTTCATTAAAGCTCTAGCACACTCATCATTGGACTAAACAGTGAGCAGAGACTGACATCACCTTCCCATCCAAGGCTTTTTTGCTGTTATTTCTTGCTTACTTTTAAAATGCTAAACTTTATCAAGGGGTTTTACAAAAATGCCACTTAAGGCAACACAGATGGCAGAGTAGGTGGGTGCACACAGTACTGACCTCCCATCCTTGTTCATCACAGGAGACCGAGACTCAGCCGTTCATCCCAGTGGGGGGACCCATACCACTTATAGATCTGAAGCAGATGGTGAGTTTGAAACTGCTGTAGTCATTTACTGTTATAATCATTGAACCTAATGATTTCTAATGAAATATGAGTCAGCATCTCTGGAGAATTGGTTCATACTTTTTTTTAGCATGTGTTACAATCACAAGGAGGCTTCTTAAATCATATTTCTGGGCCCTCACCCTGAAAGTTTCTGATTCAGTAGGTCTGAGGTGGAGCCCAAGAATTTGTATTTCTAGTAAATCCCCAGGTAATGCTGATAATTCCGGGACAGAGACTACACTGTGAGATCTACTGCTCTGGAGAAAAGTCTCCTATCTGAAAGGATCAGAAAGAATTCAAGCAGGACCCCAATGTAACATTGCCATGTTCCAGAATGACAAAACAGTGTAGGTTTGAAATAAGAATAGTCTATGTTTCCTCCCAGCTCCTCTACATAGTAACTGAGCAAGGTACATTAAAGTCTGAGATTCAATTTCCTAACTAGTAAACTTGGAATAATAACCGTCGTGGGGAATTGCTTTAAAGACTAAATAATACATGTAGCATGCTTAGAACAATCCCTGGTGCAGGATACAATAGCTAGCATCTGAAAATTTATCTGTTCAAAACACTTTACATGTGTTCAGGTGGACCATATGAAACTGCTATTTCTGTAGGGCAAGAACAGTCAACATCAGCAAACTCAGAGTCCATCTAACTTTGATTCATTTAATTATCCTACAAATGGTGTGATGTGTGTAAGTCACATTATTATCCCCGCATTACAGATGAGGAAACTAAGTCTCAGAGAGGGTAACTTGGCCAAGTTCATACGGCCAGTGAGTGGTGGAGCCAGGTTTTAAGCCCAGGGGGTTTCAGTGCCTCTGGTAAGCACAGTCTAGAGAAAGCAATCCGTAATGAGCATAATTATTGCCAGGCCTGCATTATTCAACAGATTCCTGTTTGCTCTGTTGAAAACATTACTTCAGGCAGCAAAAGTCTGACATGAGGCAGGTTTACTTCTGACCTCGAATGCTGAGGCTACAGAGGGTCTGCAGTGCTGCCTATCTCCTTGAGCATCACGAGTCCAGGCGACCCTGTACAAACAGTGAATCCATGTAATTGGCATCCTTCCCTTCATGCCCAGGTTGGGCAAGGGGTTGCTTGCAGACTTAAAGCAAATCTGAAGATGGATATTTATATGGTGGCTTGGATACTAACCCTTTGTGTAGAAGCACAGGGATACAGAGCTCATTAGAAATGCTCCTGAAGTACAGATAGAAGTTTCAAGATGAGGAGGCAGGAGGGGGAGCACCAAGTGCTATGTGCATGTATGTCACTGTCAACATGATTTACATTATGACATGAAACTATAATGCATCAGTAAAAGCAAAGAAAAAATAAGTTTCAAGATCACTGGGGTACTGGGCAGGGCATGTAACCTTTCCCAGCCTCAGATTTCTTATTGATAAAGAGAAGATCAGATCACCTGTCTCAGTTACCTTCTAGAGTTTTTGTGAGGAATGTGAAAGTATTTTGGAAGCAGTAGGGAGTTAGTCTTACAAGCACTGCTCTTTGAATCCAGGAGATCCCAGCAACTCATAACTGTGGTCCTCGGACTGGCAGCAGAGACATCACTTAGAAGCAGGCTGGAAATGCAGAATCTCTGGCCAGCCCAGACATACTCAATCAGGATTTGCATTTTAACCAAGGCCTTCCCCCAGGTGCTTTGTATGTGTGTTAAAGTTTGAGACGCTCTCTCTGCTGCTGCCTTTCTCACAGTTGAAGCCAACTGAATGATCTCTGTGCACACTTCTCAGGTTGGGTCTCATTTCCCAACTAGAGTGCCCAGTGCCCCTCTTTGCAGAACTTGCTCTTCAGGCCAGCCCTACCTCCTACCCTAGCTGGATCTGTGGACCTCCAGGGCACAGGGAGGCCTGCTGTCTCTTGTCCATCCTTTTCGGCATTTACTTGAAGTGAGAATCGGGTGGGCGGGAGCTGGGTCTCTTTTGTTTGGCTCCTGTGCAGGTGTCTATTGTTCAAACAGGAGGTTTCATCTTGTGCACACACCCAGATCTTTCCTTGCTGGGAGCATTTTTTGAAAAATCAAAATAAAGAGATTATGATCTATTAATGGCCTCCCTTTCAAATATCAAAGGCTGCTGTGAGTCAGGAAAAAAAGACCAGCAAGAGTGACTGTACCTCCTAGGTTGTTTCCAAGGCCGGAGAGCTCCAATTTAGATGGCCAATAATCCCATGACTGGCACAGGTGTAAACCTGCCAGGGACCAAGGACACTGAGGGGCAGGTAGAATGAATGCTTTGGACTCCCTCGAGACTTGTGAAGTAAAAGGCCTTGTCAATGGGTTGGGGTCTGCTGAAACAGCCAGACATCTGGTAAGAATTTGTTCTGCTGCATTTTGAGTTTTAATAAAAACACCAAATGACATAAATATGAGCTGTCCTACCCCAAATAACTGTTGTAAATCAGGATTTCAATGTCCAAGAGTCCCAAGTTTGGCTCTCTAAGAAATGCTTTTAATTAAAGGCCCAGCTGTCTTTATCCATTGATTAATTAATACATGTCCCTAGGTTTTCTCCCCCCTGGAGCCTCAGGATTACACAACAAATTCTCCTTTGCTAGGGGGGTGGGGTGGGGAAAGCTTATTTTAGTGGGACATTTTCAAATTTTTCTCTCAAGTAGTAGAGGAAGCATGAAAAAACAAAACCACAAAAAATCCATGGAGCTTTAACCTAGATGAGTCTCTTAGCAAGAGGTTTTAGAAGTTTCTTTGAAAACTCAGTATCTTCCTCATGTTGACAAACCACCTGTTGTTTTGACTTGTAGATTGTCTCTCTTGCAATGCTTCTTTCCAATCTGGGGATTTTTGTTCATTTCCTTATTTTGTTTTCTAGCAATAGAAGATCTTCATATTTTTCTTAAAAACAAAACAAACAAACAAAAAAAGAAGTGTTTTGTCACTATCTTAGAAGGGACTCTAATAAGGTGATTTTTTTCATACACAGAAAGGGCCATTGCCCCCCAAACTCTTATTTTTTTTGGTGTCCATATTGGCTTCTATGATATTGGATATGACTTTTTATCCACTTTTCTGGAGCATATGAATCTTCTAGGGATGTTGTTAAAATGAAGATTCTGATTCAGTAGGTTTGGAATCTGGCTTGAGAGTCTATGTTCCAGCAAGCTCCCAAATGATGCCTATACTTCTGATCTAGGGGACTACACTTAGAGTAGCAAGGTCCTAAATTAAACATGGAAAATAATAACTACATACCACTGCCCATATCCTTCTTTAAGTCTCTGTAAAATGAAGATAAAGTGGTTTCTATTGTTATCCTCATTTGATAAGTGAGAAAATGGAGATGTGGAGAGGGTAACTTAACCCAACACACATTGCCAGCTAGAGACAGAGGTACAGCTGGGATCCAAGGCTGTCCAGCTTCAGACCCCAAGGTCTAAACACTGGACAACACTGCTCCTAAGAATTCTCATGTTCCTTGATACAAAACAGCATTTCTGAGGCTTAGCTTTAGTCATGCTGAGCTATTGGTGGGTGCTGTCTTCTGTTCAACACTAAACTTCTCATCTGTAGCTTGAATCTATAAATAGCTCACAGTTATGCAGACTTTGAAGTTGGCCCCACATGCTGCTCTGGAAGGAATGCCTGGCTATGCATTCCAACATTGTACTGAGAGATCTTGTTTTTCCCCTTAGGATACTCAAGCGGGAGTCAAGGAGGTGGGGCAAGCACAACCTCTGGGCCTATAAGGAAACCGCAAATTCCAGGTGAGTTTCAAATAGTGAGGGGGAAAAAATGTTCAGGGCAAGTTTCTCAGGATGTCCTAGGAAGGAAGAAGTGACTCAATAAAAAATGCACCTTCTCTTAAATGCTGGACCCTTGAATTTGATGGTCCTTTTGGCAAGTTTAAGGATGAATGGGAGTAATACAGCCTCTTGGTAGGAAAGGATAGGACATTCTTTTTCCTGGGTCTCCTTGGTCCCCTAGATGGGCCAAGCTCCTACTCAGAAGTGTTCTTGGCCTACCTCAGAGAAGGTCCACTAAAGTTGCCTTCCCAAATGAGTTATCATTAGAGGACTCCTAGCTCTTTCCTATCCCAATCCAATATCCCCTTTATTTCTGAGGGTTGGAGGTGAAGTGTGTGTGTGTGTGTGTGTGTGTGTGTGTGTGTGTGTGTGTGTGTGTGTGTGTTACCCAGGGGTGGTATTTATCTCTGAACTACATCCCCAGCCCTTTTTTTTTGAAACAGGGTTTCACTAAGTTGTTGAGACTGGCCTTGAACCTGCAATTTCAGCCTCCCAAGTACTGGGATTATAGGCATGTGCCACCATGCCTGGCTGTGATTTCTTTTTCATATTTCAGACATGGGGGAGACATAAGAGCCATCTGTGTTAGGTAGAATTAAAAACATTCTTTTGGTCCCCAAACTCTCTTTTTATTGAGGGTCAGTGCACTGATCCATCCAGAAGAAACTTTTCAGAAAATATTACATGTGCAATGAGAAGGCTGGGACACCTGGCTTTTCTGAGTTTCGGGAATAAATGCATTTGATACAAATTCTTTATTTGGCTTGGGGTCAAAATCAAGCATGTATAAAGGGGCATTACAAAATGGAAGGGTTCTACTGGTGTCAATTACCCTTTTAGTTCTCCCCTCTTTGGAGGTCTCCAAACTGAACCTCCCTTGGGGAAGAGAAGAATGTGGTGTGTGCCTTGCACCTTCGCCTCAGCTTGCCTGAGCACATCCAAAAGCAAAGCAAAGTACGGGGAGAAGGGATGGGCATGGACTGCCAGGGAAGGGAGGGGAGGGAAAGGGAATGCAGTGAGCCATCATCTGTCAGCAGGAATCTTCCCAGCTCCAGTGAGAGAGCACGTGGGACATCTCAGGGATGAGGGGTGGTTCTAAGCTCCTGTCAGCCTCCCCACCCCCTTGAGATGAGCCAAAGGTGGTACCCAGCTGGAAACAGGAGGAAACCAAGACTTCCAAAGAAAAGTGGACAATGAATTCCTTTCTCAAGCCCTGGCTCATTGCACACATATACAACTGAATTTATTCAACTTGCCAAGTCATATTTTAATCCTATAAAAGCCTGATTTGACAAACAAGTGTATAATATTTCATTAGTCCACAGATGATACATAATTATCAAGGAATTTTGAGAAAAAACGACTAAACAAACGGGCAAAAGTGTAAATCACTTTTTATCTCACTATCCAGAAGCTTTGTTCTTATATGTGTTCTTTCTGTCATTCTTCAATGTAACTTATGTTAAAAATAGAATTTTATCATAATACTATTTGGTCAACATTTCCTGCTGGTCGACCACAGCTTTCCATGTCATTAAGTATTTATCCCCTGTAACACAGTAAATAATACAGTAGATGTATCCTAATTTATTTAACCAATCCCTTACCCTTGACTATTAGGTTGTTCCCAACTTTCATATTTATAAATGATATATAATGACCATCTTTATGGCTAATTTCGAGGTAGTATAAATTTCCAGAAATGTAACTGCTGGATCAAAAACAAGAATATTTTGAAGGCTATTGACAAGAGGGACCAATGCCCTTCAATGACCATGCACTAATTCACCCACTCTCAACCCTCCACAGCAGTGTCCTTTGTTCCACCCACTAGGATGTGATTTCCATTTCTGTTTAAGAAAATGTAAGGCAGATGCTCTTATATAGAAAAGGAATGTTTCTTTCGAGAGAAGCATAAATTTCCTTTAATCTACTTAGTAATATTGCATCAAAGGGATCTACAAGTTTCAACAAGTCGTTCTACACGTTTTTGGAAACATATTTCTCCTGGCGGGACTTGCAAATCCTGACTGATGATAAAAAATTAATACAAGAGACCTGTTGGATAAGCACCTACAGCAGAATTGCTCTGATGTACCTGTTGGTGGGACCTTTTGGTCAGACCTTTGTGCAGTGTTGATTGTGGTCCTTGTTTGTACCAGGTCAGTTTTTAAATTGCATGTTTGGTTTTATGAAGCTCATATTTATCTTTTGGTTCACTCAAACCAGAATGGCTTATCATCTTGGCGTCCCTCTTGGCCCTGGCTTTGATTCTTGCAGTTTGCATTGCTGTGAACAGTCGGAGAAGGTAAGAAGAGGTCCCTTTGGGGCCTGCAACTCTGAAGGCATCATTCAAACTGAGGCTTTATGTCCTTGCTGCCAGTGTGTAGTCCCTGAAGCCAGTGGTCTTGGCACCCTGGGGCTTGTTAGAAATGCATAATTTTAGTCCCAACCTCAGAACTCTTGTTTCAGAGTCTGTGCTTTAACAAGATCCCAGGTATTCTTGTGCATGATAGTTTAAGAAACCCTTCTCTGTCACATTCTTCAGAGAAAGGAGACATCCATGATTATTTGGGCTCCTACTTTTAAATAGTGGTTGAATCTCATGGTTCTTAACTTTTTCAAGGCTAAACCCTATGGATACTCTATCTCATAAAGGTAAGAAATATCTCACTGGGAAAGCATATAAAAGTATATACTCATTCCTTGGTTCATTAAATAAATATTTATTAAGTGCTTTATACAACAGTATAGTGTTGTATAAAAGATTCAGGGATCAGTCATCCCCTTAAGCCTATTAAAGTCCCATGGAAACTTCCAGAACCCTTACCCAAAGTAGGCATTGGTTTAATGTTTTGTTTCATGTTTGTTTGTTTGTAATGATGTTATATTCTATTTTCTGGAAGCTGTGGTTGAAAAGATTCAGGTTATAACCTAGGAAAAGCTTCCTAACAGTGAGTTCCATGAAACAATGAAAGACTTTCCTTAGGACAGTGGATAGACACAGTCAACTCCCTAGAACTGGCAAACGAGCTGCTGGATTGTCCTTAGCAGGACTTCTCTCTCCCTACCTCAATCAAGGCTACATGTTTTGAAAGTTATTTACTGGCTGAGCTATGAAACAATGCTACCTAGAAACAGTGCTACCTAGAGCGAAATGAAGGAAAATAATAATTTTAGAAACAGAGGAAATTAACTTCAGCCAGGGGTACTCCAAAAGTATGAGTCTAAATTTTCAGCCCAAGACACTTTAAAGACTCTGTATTTTTTTCCAAGCATATTCATAGCAACATTAGACCTTTTCAAAATGTCTCTTGAGATTATTTCTTACAAGGTAAGAGAATCTTATTTCTAAGTGGGGCAGCCTTTATTGTGCCTCTTAATCATCTTACAGGCCAGAAAATGCCCCTTGTTTGGGAAAAGACCTGGAGAGAATTAGAGAGTCTTTGTTATTGGCTTTTAGAACACAACAAATGACCAGTTCCAATGCCATAAATGGCCTTTGCAGTCTTTCTAATTATCTGAAGAAATCAAATAATGCCATTTTATGCTGGTACAAGTTAATAAAAGTGCTATATTAAAGTCAAGTAGCTGTGTTGCTGTCTATACTTTTAGTATCTATTATTCATGATAGCCGGTCACATAAAGAACAAAAACTAGGGGGGAGAATATCTAAAAGACTTCCTTTGGGCTCTAATGATTAAATGGAAAGAGATTTTTGAGTTTTTGTTGTTGTTGTTATTATTAAATTTAAGTAATGCAACTTGGAAAGCCCTTACAAAGAGTCTTTATACTTCCCCTTTGCTTCCTTGTTTTTCCTTGGCTTACTTTTACTGAATTAAATATGAATTTCCTATTGTTTAAAATCAGCCCTTTTGGTCCAGGCCCTACAATGTACCACTTTTGCTCACATACACAGTCCATAAGCTTTACATGTGTCGCCATGGAGACGTTGGCCTGGATGCTATCGACGTGGGGAGCCCTCAGAGAAGCATCTCAGCTGTCCCTGACAGCAGCTGGAGTCTGTACATTGTGGCTGCTCAGCTCCCATGCCGCTCCCCGTCTTGTCAGCGGAGATGGGGCCTCCTGCCTCCCCTTCCCCTCCTCCCAAGACCAACAGTCACCCTGGCAACAGGCAAACAGGGACACACAGGATCCGGCACAGCGAGTATCTCACCAGAAAAGTAGCTGCTTGGATGCCATAAATTACTGTGTCCTGATTTGATAATTGAAAACAGATTTGCCACGCAGCTAAAGGGTGGTTAATGGCTGGTGTGGGCCCCTCGATGCATACTGCATTCCTGAAGCCAACAGCCCATTTCTAATCCTCTTACAGGCTGGGGCCTTTCTACTTTGAGCATTCCAATTCAGAGAGATATAGAATACTATTTTCACCAGAGAAAGTTTGGATGAAAATAGGATCTCAGAGGGCATTCATGTATTCAGCAAGCATCTTTTTAGTGGCTCCTACGACTGTCAGCACTGAACAGGAGGAAGAGAAAAAAATGAAAAAAGAACCATCTCTTCCCTCCAGGGAACTTTGAGATTTAGTGGCAATAGAGGTCTGTTGAATTTGAGTTACCTACTATTATTGAGAACGTCCCAGTGCTAACCACATTATAGGAATTATGGTTCAAAGACTGAAAGAGGAAAAGTGTTAATCTCTACTATTGATGTGCAGGATTGACCAAGCACTTCTAAGATGAAGTGCTCTGTGAGTCCCAGTGTCTTAAAGATGCTGATTTAGGAGAGGTCCCATGATTTTTTTTTAGCTTTTCCCACCACAGCTTTCCCTGATGTTCTTCCTGAAACAGAAACTGAACTCCTTGAATTACAGCTTTCCAATGGAAACTGAACTTGATTCACTTGCCTTAAGAGCAAATTGTTTTAAGAGTCCATTGGGTTGGTAGATATTGGATGAGGCCCAAGAGAAGCAGCCTTTAGGCCCTGTTCCCTTAAAGAATTGATCTGATGTGTCTGAAAAGGAGAAAGGACACGAGGACTTTGCCAGAGAAGGCCTCAGAAAGGAGGAGTGATTTAAGGATGTTTCTATGCCAATCGTGCAGAAAAGGCCTTGGCCAGCCTTCGTTTTCATGGGAATTATTGCATTTTCTCTAAACCCAGAGGAAAGTCACCCACCTTCTGCTTGGTAGATCCCCTCTATAAATCTCCATGATCTAGACATGTCTTCCTTCTCTTATGCTCTGCCTAGTTCTTTGTAATCTCTGTTCACTTGACCTTATTCTGACCTCTAGAATAGCACTGACCAGTTGAACTTTCTCAGTGCCGAGAATGTTCTGTATCTCTCCTGTCCAAAACATAACCAGTAGCTGCTTGAGGCTCTTAAGCACTGAAAATGTGACTAGTCCCATTGAGGAAGTGAAATTTTAATTTTACTTATTTTAAATTTAGTTTAAACTTAAATAACCACACATGGCTGGTGACTCCTATCTGGGATAGCACAGCTCTAAAACGGTGCAAAAGTAAATTCCTAAGTAGCTTTAAGGATTTTTAGGTAGAAGAGAAATGAAAACAATGGCTAAGTTGCTTTCCAATGTCTTTCAAGATCAATTCTGCCATGCCCGAAAAGTTTGTCATTTGGATTCTAAGCCCTATTCATCCTGCCCACCCTCTCCTGGTGAGGTCTGATTCCTTCCACATCGTGGAGTCCCTGTGTGCTCAGCTGATGCCTGAGACCAATGGAGGAGGAGGTAAAGGAAAGATGCAGTTCAGTGAGGATCTCTGATCTCCTGGCAATGCATTATTAGAAAGTGTGGCTTTGGATGATACCACTGACCTCTTGGATTCACTGTCAAGTTTACATGATAAAGGAGATAGGCTGGATCATCTTTGAAGCCCATTTTCAGCTTTCCTTAGTTCCTGTAACTAAGAAGAATTAATAAATTAGAACTCTTTTTCCCTTCCTTCCTCCTTCCTTCCTTCCTTCCTTCCTTCCCCTCTTCCCTCCTTCCTTCCTTCCTTCCCTCCTTCCTTCCTTCTTTCCTCCCTTACTTTCTTCCTTTTTTGGTATTGGGGATTGATCTCAGGCAGGCACACTCTATCTCCAAGCTACATGTCCAGCTCTATTTTATTTTTTATTTTGAAACAGGGTCTTGTTAAGTTGATGAGGCTAGCCTTGAACCTGTGATCCTCCTGCCTCAGCTTCCTAAATACTGGGATTACAGCCATGTGCCATCACTTCCAGCAAGAACTTGTCTTTTAAAAGTATTTATTAGATACCCAGAGCACTCAGTATTGGACTGAGTTATTTCCAAGATTCATCTTACCCTTCTAAAAGAACACAGAAAGATAATAGAGACTTATAAATCCCCAGGGAAATGGAGCCAGCCTGAGGTCAAGCACAGTACTGCTAGGTTCTACAGGTTCAATATTACCCACTTTCAAAATCAGCTTCATTTCGATTAGTAACATTACTTACCCTCCCCCCCCCACACACATGCAAAGGCATTTTTTTTAATGCTTACAATCACTTTCCCACAATATTTCATCTTACCTCTTAACCATCCATTAGGCACAAAAATAGGAATTACTTTAATTAGGCAACTTTCCTCAAAAGAACACAGGGAATTTGGGATAATATAAGTAGCATTCTACCTTCAGCCTTTTGCATCATCTAGCAAGAGAGGCAAAGGAGCCAGAAAAACCCGGAAAAGTCAGCTTTTTATTAACAATTATGGCCAGCATTTCTCAAATGGTTACTGTATTCCAGGTACTATTCTAAGTACTTATTCAAGGTCTTGGTTTCTTCAACCTACATAAGAGCAACAAATAATAACAATAGTAAACTCATGCATTGAGTCCCAGGGTCTGTTTCAAGGTCTTTTCACCATCCTGTGAGATTGATACGCTTAACTGCCCGATTTTATAGATATGGGAACTGAGCCTCAGAGAGGTTGAGTTGCCCCAGGTCACACAGCTTTAAGGTTCTCAAAGCCAAACCAACGCCCCGCTCTTTACCAATATGTGGACTCCACGTGTCTTCCCGGCCCTCATAAATTTGCTCCATAGTCCACATGTCTTTTTCTTCCCCAAGCCTCACGCCAGAGGACACAGGATCTACCTCCTATTGAGGAGGTACAACTTCTATTTCCCCAAACAAGAGATTAAAGTTTATGGCCTTGGCAGTCCTACAGGGAATGGCCCATGATCATGAATAATAGAGGCTTTGTTTCTACAATTCAAATATCCAGCGGCAAAGTGAACAATTCCGACTTCATACTGCTTCCACGACTCCAGATGGTTGGCAGCATTGATAGGGCCAGGCAGAGCTGGGCTTTTTGTCATAAACGATCTAGATTTGAATACTGATTCTATCACTCTTACCTCCTATGTGACCTCAAGGAAGTGATTAAACTTCTCTGGGCCTCAGTTTCCCTTGCTGTATATCGGGAATGATGGCTACTTTGCAGGATTATTATCAATATAGGGACTACAGGAAATGGCTTGCGAAGTGCCTGGAACTCAGAAAGTACTTAATAAATGCGAGTCCATTTTCCCTCTGCCCCACCTTGCTTGTTGTGAAGCTGTGTAGCTTTGCTTCCGTTAAGCACAATCTAACTGCTGTATGTGTAGTGGTGATCGCAATACAGGAAAGAGGAAGTGTTGAGTTAGGCTGGAGGAGTGAGGCAAAGCTACCACAGCACTCCAGGGCAAGATCAAGATCGCACTGTTCCATGGAAAACCATCTTCTGCATTTGAATCTTAAGGAATATTACTGAGAAACCTTAAAGTAGCAGTGAGTAATTTGTCTCATGCAGTTAAACCTACTATGTCCAGGGTTATATGAAAGTTAACCAACGCTAGGAAAAATCAATACAGACTAAATTTCTTGAACAATGTTGCTTTATTCTTCTGTGTACAAGGAGTCATAATGTTGACAAGGCCAGTAAAATGTTGACTGGGAGAGGAAGTAATGGGACTTTCTCAAATACACATATTTGAATGATTTGTAATCATCCTGCTGATGGTTTACCTAAGTCTGCAGGAACTGCCGAAGTGCTTACAAGAGGCAGACATTTCCATTACGCAGTATGGGGGAAGGAGAATTAGAACATCTGGGGAAGGAGACGCGGGGGGTCAGACAGACTAGGGTTTGAATCTTGACTCTTTAACTGCCTGTTGAATAACTTGGGGAAAATACTGAATTTTTAGATCCCCAAGGTCCTCCCTGTAATAGGGGACAGTAAGAGTGCTGGGTTACCAGAGTTGTGGTCACTGGTTCTCAAACTAGGTCATGCATCAGAAGTCCTGGAGGGCTTGTTAAACTCAGATCCTGGTGTCCACCCATAGTTTTCTGATCCAGTTAGGTCTAGGGTGGGGCTGAGAATATCCATTCCATTCCTCACAAGTTCCCTGATGATGTTTTTGCCACGGGTCCAGGGACCCACTTTGAGAAATGATGGTTGTTAAGGGACAGTAAGATCAAGTAGAGAAGGTACCAAGCTCAGTGCTTGGCACTTATTAAGAGCATCATAAACCGTAGCAATGATCTTGACAATGATCATGATGATGGTGATTCAGGATTCAGTCATGGCACCCTTTCTCATTTTTTGTTTTGCAAATGATTAGGTGTGGGCAGAAGAAAAAGTTGGTGATCAACAATGGCAATGGAGCAGTGGAGGACAGAAAGCCAAGCGGACTCAACGGAGATGCCAGCAAATCTCAGGAAATGGTGCACCTGGTGAACAAGGAACCCTCAGACACTCCAGACCAGTTTACGACAGCCGACGAGACACGGAACCTGCAGAATGTAGATATGAAGATCGGGGTGTAACATCTACACCATCATCTCAGAAAGCAACCACAGTGGGGAACAGAACCGTCACAGGGAGCTGGGACACTTAACAGATGCAATGTGCTACTGATTGTTTTATTGGGGATATTTTTTTAGCATAAAATTTTCTACTCCTTTTTTTTTTTTTTTTGTATGTGTGTGTTTTGTTTTTTAAAGTCAAGTCCAATTTACAAAAACAGCATTGCTTTCTGATATGAGGGCCCAATTAATAATCCACAAGAATTTGATGGTTCCAGTTCCCATCTAGAACCCCTTCACCCCTTGGGGTTGTGCTACAGATGGCTTCTAACAAATGCCACAGTTACTTGTATCTCATCCCAAACCTCCCCCTTCCCCTACCTCCCAGGTAACAGCCACCAGCTAAGGCCATCCCGCAGGGCTATGAGAGATTGGTCTTTGGGAGGAAATTTGACTTGGTCCATATTGCCTCCCCAGCAGCCCAATCCTGGGCATTGCTTTCCAGTGGGGTCAGGGTCGGGGTGTACTGGTTACACATCCCTTTTTTACAGACAGACACCCTCCCCCCCGCTGGAAATTTTTCAGATGCTTCTGGGAGACACCCAAAGGGTGATGCTATTTATCTGTAGTAAGCTATTTATCTGTGTTTTTGAAATATTAAACCCTGGAGGTCCTTTGCTCCGTATGATTTTTTTTTAGGTTACTTTTTTTTTTTTAGGTTACTTTGTCAGAGGCATAAGAGGGTTTGAGCTGGTTCATAATAAATACCCGTACTTCTTCGATCTTAACCCTTTGTGCTGCGATCCTTCAGTTTTTAAACCAGCAAGTTCTGGGTCTCTGTAGCTCATCAGGAAGATCTGACAATGATCCTCCTTAAACTCAGGCTCACTCAGACAGATCTCACAGAAGAACAAGGAAGGCAGCACTGTTGTATTTCTGAAGCCGCCAAAGGCTTCCTCTCCTACCTGGAATCAGAATTGTGAGTGGAAGAGCTTCAGCCACTTTTGTGCTTTCCTGGCCACCACTCTCTCCCCTGAAGGGCTTTGAAAAGTCATATTAAATTGGTATGACCTTCCATTTGTGGGGTCATATTTCATAGATGCTGACTCTATTAGTGATTTCCAAAAACAACATAGGAGTGCCATTTGTCCTCTTATAATACAAAGAGAAACAATGGAAATGAAAGAGTATCTGTAGTCAGTGGCCAACTGCTTGGCATAGGTTTGTTGGGGAAGGGGGGATGCAGTGTAGATTCTCTTCCACTCTTTCTATATCTGTGTTTGTTTATTCTTTAGTAAGCCAGTGGTCTGTTCTCTATGCAATTGCTGCCTAGGCTGGGTTAAGCTCCTGGGGAATCCTTCAAAAGGTTACAGGGCTTCCCACCACTGGAATCTTTATCACCAGATAAACAAGTTTATTGTTAAACAGGAGATAATGGCTTTATCCTCTGACCTCAAATTTTTCCCACTTGTCAAGTGCTTCGAGGTCTTTATTTCTCAGGCAGGATTTCCCATTGGTCCTGGAACTTTCAGAGGCTACTTGTAATAGAAGAGACAATTTATAAAGTGAGGGTTCCTATAAAATGGGGCCTTCTTTCTTAGGCTCCCAGAAAAGTGACTTGTTGCCTAAAATGTTATGCTTAACTGGCAAAGTTTCTCAAATCAAAAAAGAAAGAAAAAATCCTTCACTTAAATCAGGACTGGGTTATACAAAGAGTTGCTTTGAAGGATATATTTAAAGGAGAGATGCAGACTTCCCACTTATTCCCAACTGCTACTCTTCTTACCCACTCTTTGTTCTCTTTTCTCCACCCTCCCCCCACCCCTGCTGCAATCTTTGAAAACCTCCTTTTTCTTCTTGTGTGAATATTATTGACCAGGTGCATGTCAGATGCCTGGTTTCCTTTTTATTTTTCTTTTCAACTCGAAAGAAAGTGGACATGAAACCACTCTCCACTGTTACTGCCACTAGTGTTAAAATGCCCCTTGCTTTCTAAGAGGTTTCCTGGCTCTGCCACAAACCCAACCGGGGGTGGGGGTGGGGGAGCTGTAACAGGCTCTAACTGGCCACAGGATTCTCTTTGGGTCACGTGGAGAGTCATGCAAGTCTCAAAGCTAGGGACGAAGTCTACCCATTCTAGACATTCCCAACAAATACGCTGGAGTAGAAGGGAACTTGACATAATAGCCATGAAAGCATAATTGATTATGTGTCAGTCCTACCAATGACTTGCCAGGTGACCTCGGCTAAGTCGTTAAATAAGGCCTTCTTTATAAAAATAAGGGGCCAGCATTTAGTCATTTTGCAAAGCAACCTGAGAGCTTAAGATGCAGTTTTTCATGCAATTGTAAATTTTTCATATCTCCGAGGAGGGATTTCCTTAAATTAGCTCTAAACAAAATACCAAATGAGACAAAAGACACCTTCAAGTCAGATTTTGCAGGTTCTAGCCTAACAAAATGTATTTTTTCAGCAGAACCTCTCAAAAGGGTTTACATTGAAAGCCATAACACCAAGAATCAGTTTTGTAGACAATACTCATTCAATTACTATTACAGCAAAACAGAAGAAGAGAAGAAAGATTCCGTTTCTCTGGAAAAGTAAAATGTCCCTAGGAACGAAAATAACATGGTCTATTCACTCTTCTGTCATAGGTGTATCTGTCTATAAGTCCTCTCTGTTGTGTTTTCAAAGAATAGCAAATTGTTCATGTATGTATGATGACTGTTGCTATTGTTACTTTGATTTTTCACAGCATACCCTGTCTCTGGTTTTTGTATATTTATTGATGGACCAGTAATAAGGAAGAAAGCATGATATGTATTTTGCCAAGTTGATAGTACTTATTGGAAAATATTAAAAGGTTAACATTAAAAGGCTAAAGGAAATGCACTCAGGAGCCTCTGATTTAAAGGGATGGGAGGCTTAGAGGGGCAGAACAGGGATTATTTGGCTGTCTGGGTAATACAGAAGCACAAAGCCGAAGGTTTCTAAGGTGGCTAAGGACTTACACTTGTTTTATTTTTTCAAAAAGGAAACACTACATGGGTTTCCCCTCAGGGGAGAGGTTTGTTTAGGAGAAAGTTTGAGTTTTCCATAGGAGAAGGTGTGTGGTTTGTTTTTCAAACTACATGAGGTACTGTAAAGTGTTAGTTATTTAGAAGCCAAGAACTCCTCCTGGACTCCCAGGTAACACGAGGAGGGAATGAAGGTAGGCTCTGCAGCTGAGTGCTGTCCTTTTAAAGCCCCTGTGATCTCACGCAGGCCTCAAAAAAGATTATGAAGAAACATTGTCAAAAGGAATAAACCTTAGTACTTGGGAGGCTGAGACTGGAGGATCCAAGTTTGCGGCCAGCCTCAGCTACTTAGTAAGTCCCTCCCCAACTTAGTGAGACCCGGTTTCAAAATAAAGAATAAAAAAACAAGACTGGGGGTGTAGCTCGGAGGTAGAATGCCCCTGGGTTCCATCCCCAATACCACAAACAAAACAAAACAAAAAAACAAATGAATAAGCCAATCAGATCAAAGAGACAGAGAAAAAAGACCACAGTAACAAAAATTTGAAGCTTGAAAATGACAGTTAATTGTTAACTGAATGAACAAATTTGGAAAAGCTGAGCCCTAAATCAGCAGTGGGGAAAGTTGAGAACCAATCCAATTTATGTGTCAGAATTTCCCCCCAAATCTCAAGAGCCAGAAGTATTAGCTACTTTGCAAGTGATTAGAAGGTTGGGATAAAATTAGAAGAGGGAATCTAACATACAAATAATTGGAGATGAAGAAAAAGAAAACAGAAAAATGGAGACATTGAAATCATTCAAGAAATCACCGGGTGTGGTGGCACACACTTGTAATCCCAGTACTTGGGAGGTTGAGACCAGAGGATCTGGGTTTGTGGCCAGCCTCACCTCCGCAACTTAGTGAGACCCTGTTTCAAAATAAAGAACAAAAAATAGGACTGGGGTGGGGTGTAGCTCAGAGGTAGAATGCCCCTGGGATCCTCAGTATCGCAAAATAATAATAATAATAATAATAATAATAATAATAATAACTACTATTATTATTATTCAAGTAATAACTATAATAATAATAATAACTATTATTATTATTATTATTCAAGAAATAAATCAAGAAAATTTCCCAGATTTTTTTTTATGCTGGAAATTAAACTCAGGGGCATTCTACCTCCAAGATCCACTCCCAGCCTTTTGAAGCAAGGTCTTGATAAATGGCTGAGGGTCTCACTAAATTGCTGAGGCTGGTTGCAACCTGTGATCCTCCTGTCTCAGCCTCCCAAGTACTGGGATTACAGGCATGCATATCATGCCCAGCGTCTCAGAATTTAAGAATACAAATATCTTGACTAAAGGACAAGTGAGTGTTTAGCACAGTGGCTGAAAACAGACCAATACTAAGGCACATTATGTTAAAATTTATAACACTTGGGGACAAAGAGATGATCCTATAAGTTTCTAGAAAGGTAAAATAAACATTACATAAGGGATCAAGAATCAGAATAGAATCAGACTTCTCAACAGCCACACTGGGAGATAGAAGCTAGTACCTTCAGAATTCTACGGGAATTGTTTCCATGCTAGAACTCTTAGGTAAACATAAACTAAGAACAAGATAGAATGAAGATACTCCAGACATGCATAGTTTCCAAGCCTGTTCACCCATTTTCAGGCAACTCCCAAAGTATGTACTCCACCAGAACAAGGGAGTTACCAAGAAAAAACACATGAGTTTCAGAAAACAAACTAAAGGGATTTCTTAAATTAGTAGAGGAAGATTCCAGGAAACAATCAGTCCAAGTTGGAATAGTGACTAATAATGGAAACAATATATATGTTGCCTTTATGGACCTATAATTAAAAAGAAAATTGCTTTCTGGTTGTATCAGTTAACTATTGATGCATTCACCACTTCGAAATTAGTAGCTTAAGCCAGGTATGGTGGGGCACACCTGTAATCTCAGTGCTTGGGAGACCAAGACAGGAGGATCTCAGGTTCATGTCCAGCCTCAGCAAGTGAGTGAGACCCTCAGCAACCTAGCAAGACCCATTTCCAAATAAAAAAATAGAGCTGGGGGTGTATCTTGGAGATAGAATGCCCCTGAGTTCAATCCTTAGTCACACACACACACACACACACACACACACAATTTAAAGCAACAAACATGAGTTCACCAGTTGATCAGGTGTTTCTGTTGATCTGGGCAGAGCTTGGCTAACTAATGCATGCACATGCACGTGTGGTTAACTACTTAGTCAACTAGAAGCTGTCTGATCTAGCACGGCTTCATCTTGTATACCTGGAGCCTCTTTCACATTTCCCTCAGATGCTTCCAGCTGGCCAGTCTAGACCTGGCAAGGATCCCAAAGAGCACTGATGTCCCCAGTGTTCTGGAGGTCTAGGCCCAGAACTAACATTATCATTCCACCATATTCTTGTCGTGTGTGTGTGTGTGTGTGTGTGTGTGTGTGTGTGTGTGTGTGTGTGTTGGGGGGTACTGGGGATTGAACCCAGGTTCATTCTACCTCTGAGTTACATCCCCAGCCCTATTTTTTTTAAATAGAGTCTCTCTAAGTGGCTAAGGGCCTCACTAAGTTGCTGAGGCTACCTTACAATTTGGGATTCTCCTGTCTCAGCTTCCCAAGCACTGGGATTATAGGCATTCACCACCACACCTGGCTAATTTACCGTATTCTTTTGAGCAAATCATGAAAGCAGTCCAGATTTAAAGGAAGAGAAATAGATTCCACATCCCAGTTGGAGGAGCTACAGTCATATTGCAAAGAAAGAAGCTAAAAGGACGCCAATTATTAGAGTAATCAGCGTGTGACAGGTATTCTTGTGGCTTAAGGATATTTCTCATGCTTATGT
Source organism: Graphiurus murinus (assembly GCA_004027655.1). Lineage (NCBI taxonomy): Eukaryota > Metazoa > Chordata > Mammalia > Rodentia > Gliridae > Graphiurus > Graphiurus murinus. Next base: position 4,891 of record PVLC010020081.1, on the reverse strand, counting down.
TTAAGATACATTCACAGTTTGAGCCATGATGAAAACCATACACAACTTCATAAATGCTGTGTTTATTGGAAAAGAAAGAGCAGTTGTGTGTAAATACTTGTTTGGGAGATTGTCTGGTACAGTAAAAGCACCATGAGCTTTGGAATCATAATTAAAATGGTTTTTAATATTGAATCTACCACATACTTAACTGTACACTCCGGTTCACACATCCTCAATAAATTGAGTCTTAATTTCCTCATCTATAAAAGACAGGCAGTAAAACTACCATGGGGTTGATGTGAAAATTATATAGGCTGATCAGTGCATGACAGTGCCTGGCTCATATGATGTCATCAAAAATATTAACTGCTACCTGTCAATTCCCATATAAACACGATAGGAACCTGACTTCTCCTTTCACCACCCCCTCCAATTTCCTGGACTCAAACCAGCTTCTAATGGTGTGTTGCTGTTAACTTAGGGTGGTTGGAATCAGATTATTTCAGAATCCACAGCAGTACCTTCTGATTTCAACAGAAAGGCCTTTCCTTTCAAAGTAAGACTTAAAAGCAAGGAGTTCAGAAAGCAGAAGACTGGCATGTCTTGATGAAGTCTTGGCCCTCAGAGCTGTGGCTGCACATTAACCAAAATTGGGCATCCACCCATAGCTTTGATCGTCACCTCCAGGAAGTTGTTTCACCCCACCTCTACCAGGCTGAGCTCATTTCCCCCGCCTTAGTAGCACCTCTTTACCTTGGCCACATATTACTGATGTAGTTCTTACTCTGCTGTTTCATTAATTTGCCCACAGGCCTGTATCATCCACTATGTGGCAGGCCTTTTGCAAACAAGATCTGGCCTGGTATCTCCAGTGCCTAACAGAAGTCCCAGCACCATCAAGGCCTCAAAAGTCACCGTCTGCTACCGTCACTTATGGATATCTGGGTTTACACATCTTTGAAGTTTTCATACTACCAGTAAGGAAGAAATTCCTATCCTATTTTTAATTCATGAGTCAGGGGTACAGAGAAATAAGTTGTGGCCCCTAAACCACATGAGTAGAAACTGGCAGGACCTGGATAAGGCCCAGTTCTGTCCAAAGTCTCCAGCTTCACATGCCTTAATGCCTATTGTTAAAAGTTTGGTAAATTGAATCTGTTGATATTGAGAGATCATTTTCAAATGTTGCAAACCAGGCCAGCACTCCAGAGCTTGGTGGTGTCAAGAAGCCACTGGAAAGGTCTGATGACAAGTAAGTGAAGACACATGTACCTTAGGCCATATTGGCAGAGGCATCAATTTAGAAATCCATAAACAACCTCAGAGATGCCGTATTTATTGGAAGGGGAAGGGCCAGGTCACATGGAAGTGCAATTTTTGCCATGAGGCCCCAGGCGAAGGGTCAAGGGAGAAGGAAGTCTGGCTGAGCACCCAAACCTCAAGCCCACTTCTTGCTTGTGCTGACATCTGGTCTTCAGCACCAGTAGTTTGCCTGTTAGGGCTCCCCACAACTCGCCTTCTCAATCCCGCCCCCTCAGGCTTCCAGACTACTGACCTCACCATGCAGTGTATGTTTTCCAGAAGCCTCGTCCAAACCACTTCCTCCTTTCTTACTCCCTAAAGAGGAATGGCAAGAACCCCAGGACAAGCAGCTGAGGTTTAGTTCTTAAATAATGGGCTTTAAAATCAGACTCTCAGTTCAATTCCAACCTCTGTCATTCACTTCTGTATGTCCTTACATAAGTTATTCAACAGTCCTGTGCCTCGGTTTATTCACCTGTAAAATGGGGATGATCATTTCTGCCAGAAAGATTGCAGGGAATTAAATAGAATGAAAGGATGGACTATGGCAAATAGATACAGATTATTTTCTTCTCTCACTCCTGCCATCTTCGACACATCTGTTGTGTCAATGTAAAATCCTGGATAGAATATAAACCATGATTCAGGGAAAGTCAAATATGTTCCAAGAATTTTTGAACATTTCCTCAACCCTCCCAGGAATAGGCACCCTGAATTGCACCCTCTCATCTTGAGAATTATGCTCTTCCACCCTGAGATTTCAAATAGCCATCAGAAAGGAAGAGAGAGTCCCCTCCAGTTTTCTGGACAATGGTGGAATATGCAGGTTTGTTATTGTCAACATCTTATTACACAAAGCCTTGCCAGAGCCAAGCTTCAGGGTGAGACAGGAAACTCCAGGGTCCCAGCTCTGGAGATCCTAGGCCAACAACTTGAGAATGTATTCATGCAAAAGTGGAGAGAGAGGTTTTCTGCTACAAAGTTTTATGGGCAATTTGAATTTCAGGTTGTGTTACTGCAGGTCAGAAGAGCTTTGCTTTTCATTTTCTCCTGCTCCCAGGATTCTCATTTAGAACTGAAGAGAAGCTGGGAGTGGTGGCGCACGCTTGTAATCCCAGCATTTGGGAGGCTGAGACTGGAGGATCTGGGTTTGTGGCCAGCCTCAGCAACTTAGTGAGACCCTGTTTCAAAATAAAGAATAAAAAATAGGGCTGGGGCTGTAGCTCAGAGATAGAATGCCCCCAGATTCCATCCCCAGTACTGAAAAAAAAAATAACTGAAGGGAAGAATGTCAGGAAAAGCTGTCAGAAGTATAAAATTAATCAGAAGGATGCAAAGAAAAGCAAGATTTCAACAGTTGTTGGGAAAGAATTAAAGTTAGTAACTCTTAAGGCTCGTCTATGCATATAGCAGATAGATAAATCATAGTAGGTATAAAATAATTCCCAAAGAGTCTCAATACAAACAGTATCTCTTCTTGTTCTCAGCAGGGTTTGTCATCTGCATTTCTAGGACAGGATGGATTGGCCACACTTGGTCTCTCTTCCACCCTCTGAAGCCCCTTTCCTTGGGTTTTGGAGCACGGTGGCTCAGAAATACAAAATCTGGCCTGAGTTGCAAATTCATTGGCAATGCCAGGCTCTAGCTTAGGGCAGCACCATGCTGGGATCTTGCTCAATGAGCCAGGAATTCCTGACTCCGTTTTGTATCGCTTTTCCCCTGAACAAAATGTAGAGCTCTGTGTAAAATCTAACTGAGAAAAGTCCTGTGTATTCATCAAGCCAAGGATGAGATCAACTGGAATTTTTCCATCCAGATTCACATCCTTTCCAGAAATTGATATTCACTATTTTCAATCATCTTGTTGGCTTTCTCTGGCCTGTTGATAATGCGCCCCCTAGTGGCTGCCTCTCAACCTCCCCCTTGGTCTGTGAGGAAATTGATTCTTGCTGCTTGACTTCAGTCCTCGAATCCTCAAGATAAAGCAAGAAAGAAGCTGATGAGACTGGGGAGCCTTACACTAAAGGTTTAGTACGGAGTGGGAGTGGAACTGTGTTGCCTGGGTGGGAAAAGGGGTCAAGGTATCACTGATAACCCATATTTTCCTTGTAATCAGTATCTTGTGTTTTGAAAAGGATTTACAGATCATGACTAAAAAGCAACATTAATCAGTTGCAACTTAATGATCATCTATTGAATATCTACTATATTCTGGTCATTGTGCTGTATGCTGCACTGCACATCCTTGTCTGAAGGACACAAATAATTGCAGTCATGTACCTGCTATGATAGAGGGATGTATATAGAAATCTATGGCAGCTGACATTGTTACAGTTAGATATAGAATGGTCCCTTGAAGAGCTCATAAATTGATGTTTGGAGTTGATATAGTTAAGTCATGAGAGTTGTAATCTCAGCAGTGGATAAATCCATTGTAAGTGGATAAAAACTTATCTGGGTGGTGGCCTGCACTGGTAGGATATGGCTGGAGAAGGTGGGTCCCCGGGACTGCAGTCTTGCTGATTCTATATGTTTCCTCCTCTCCCTTCTCTCTCTCTTGCTTCTGGCCTCTCTGATGTGAGAAGGACAGCCCATGTGCTCTCCCCCTCTCCGATTCCCGCCACCATGCCCTGAGAGTCACGGTCCCCGGCCTCACAATGGACCAAATCCAGAAACCATGAGCTAATACATCTTCTTTCCTCTAAGTTACATGGTCAAGTCTTTTAGATTATAGCTGTGGAAATGCTGACTAATACAATCATCTGCCAGGCACTGTCTTAACCATTATGTATGTATTGCTAAATTAACTTATTAAATTCCTCTGTGGTTAAATAGTTATAGATAATAGAATGTAGCTTATCAAAACTAAACAAGTCAGTATCTTAAAAGTCTCAGGACGCTTCCTGGCACAGAGAACTATATAAGAGCATGCTAAAATTAAAAAAAAAAAAAAGAAAAAGAAAAAACTGAAACAAGACCCAACACAACTTAATGAGATAAAGTTCCATACTGTCTTCATTCTACAGATAGGGAAAACAAGGCATAGGAAGCTTAGTTGCTCTACTAGCAAGCTGGAGAGCCAGATATCCCATGAACAGTTCAAGGCCAGAACACGTGCTCTTAACTTCAATGCCATACTGCTTCTGCCTGAACAGACAAGTCCTTTTAACAGGAACACTTTTCATTACAACTCCTAAAGCGGACTGGCATCAGCATGGATGAGCTATTAAGCAAGTTTCCAAATAATCAAAACAGCTTAAAGTTACTCTAAAACAAGTTTTGTCTATTAGTAGATTCTAAGTTTAGCACAGATTACTTGTCTATTCAGTTTTTGAGGTAAAGATCAATTCTATGCTAATCTTTTTTATTTTCTTTTTGATTTTTTGTAGTACGGAGGATTGAACCCAGGGGTATTCTACCTCTGAGTTACACTCCCATTCCTATTATATGTTTTTAAATTTTGAATCAGGATCTTACTAAGTTACAGAAGGCCTCACTAAATTGCTGAGGCTGGCCACAAACCTGTAATTCTCCTGTCTCAGCCTCCCAAGTACTGGGATTACAGGCATGTGCCACTGTCCCTGGTTCTGTGCTAATCTCTGGCTCT
>PVLC010020080.1:0-29687 GCA_004027655.1 Graphiurus murinus | reverse complement strand
TAGTTCTCTTCTATCTTCAAACCAGCAATGGCAAGGTTAGTGCCTTTTAGACTTTGAATCATACCACCACCTAATAAAGAAAACTCTAACTCAAAGAATTCAGCTAGCATTTGGACAGGACCCATTTGGATAATACCCATATCTTAAAGCCCACTGATTTGGGACTTTAATTACATGTGCAAAATCTGTTTGTGATGTGTCTGGATTTGTGGTGGTTTTTTGTTGTTGTTTTAGTAAGACAACATAGCAAAGGAATAGCATGTGCCTAATTCCATACAGAAGAAACTTGAAAATATACAACATGTTCACTTAAATATATCTGAATTCTCAGCCGGGCGTGGTGGCGCACGCTTGTAATCCCAGCATTCGGGAGTTTGAGACCGGAGGATCCGGGTTCGCGGCCAGCCTCAGCTACCTAGTGAGGCCCTCCGCAACTTAGTGAGACTCGGTTTCAAAATAAAGAATAAAAAATAAGGCTGGGGTTATAGCTCGGAGGTAGAATGCCCCTGAGTTAAGTCCCCAGTACCGCAAAAAAAAAAAAAAAAAAAAAAAATATATATATATATATATATATATCTGAATTCTCTTTGGATCTTAATTTAATCCTTCCTAAACGTTAAACAAGATATAAATTTAAAAAGAGAAAAATGTACCACAGATTTACAGTTTTTAACATAAAAATATAGAAAAAACTATGTTGAAATGGGGGGGCTGTGTTTCTTTGTATATATATGGTTTTCTATTTAAATTGTATATATTCAAAACACCCTAATATTGTCCCAGTCTCCAGGCATAGGAAACACTTTTACTTGTTTTCTTTGCTTCTCACCACTGAGATGAGCAGTATGTTGATGTAGAAGAGAAAGACACTAATTTTTAGATAAAGATAGTAAGTCTTATAATTACTAATTGGCTTTCTTTTAGTTATACAGTCACAATATTATTTTCTCCTCTGGAAATAAACTGTTTATTGTTTTTTGAAAGGCAATTGACAAATTGCTATGCTTTAAAAATTTATAGCTCATCAAACAATATGTGACTATTTTCTATTCCTTATAAGTACATGGATATTTAGTGTGTTCTACTTGATATATTTCATTTTATTCAGCTTGTAAGCAAAATAAAAAAAAGACCAATTCAGAAGTAGCACTCAAATATAAAGCTCTGTTTGCTTTATTGTAGGGATTTACAATATTTGTTTGTGTCATACTTCAGTGATAACTTATGCTAAGCATCAAACATAAAAATACATGAAGTTACAAGATGCCAGAAAGTGTAGATTAGATTACAACAAGGCTACAAAAACTCTGGCAGGAGAAGATATAGCAAAATCTCTTGAGATTTGCATACAATCAGCCTAGAAGGGAAAAAGCTTCCCAAAGGGTTGCTGTCTAATACTAAACTGTCTAGTAAACCTGTATAATTAGAAACAATTGCCAATTTATGGATGGTGCAGAATGGCACATTTAACCCAACAATCAGGTCAATAGATTAGTTTAAAAAATGACAATGGAAAAAAAAGATACTTAGCTAGGTGAGGCCAGTAAGAAAGAGAATAGTTTAGAAACCGGAGCTCAGGACAGACAGGGACTCTGTAATTATCTTTGACTCTATTTGACTCCTTTTGCATAGGTTGTACATAGTTTTTCAAACTGAATAAATTATTTTGTACACTCAAAGATGTGAAGGAAATATTTTCTTGTAAGATTTTCTTAGCTAACTCACCTCTTTACCCTCCAGTCTAAAGCAAGTGAACAGTTGTAAAATTAAGAATCCGTCTGGCACAGATGGAAAAGAGGCCCCAGTGATGAGTATAGATTCTGACTTGGTTATCCCATTTGGATGCAATGTATTTCTTCTGAAAACAATGATGTAATATTTCTTTATCACTGAGTAAATATTACTACAGAGTAGATTGTTATTTCTAAGGAACAAAGAGTTTCTTACTCAATTTTTTGTATTGACGCTTATCAGTGACATCTATAAGCAGAAGTTAATTATTTGCTGTTTAAATTCCTGTACTCAATAGTGTAAGTATTAAGGGAAAAGAGATTATTACCTACATTACCCTAAGCTCATTATCTACCTGATGTTCAGAGGTATACAATTCTCAAAGGGTAGATGAGCAAATCTCAAAGCTTGAGGTAATTTCAGCATGACAAATTCTTCAACTTGAATATGTTTCTTTTTAGATTAAAAAATAGATAAAATAAAGCTGAAGGTGTGAACATTAAATTTTATTTTTAAGGTTCTCATATAAACCTATTAACTGTCAAAATCTGAGCAATTAATGCATAGATACAGTTATATCAACATGGGAGAGTCAGCTGACCATCTATTAGGAAGACAATGTAGCATAACATTGGCATATCTCATCATAATGGTACAATATTTTGTTTTCAGATTTATATATCCAAAAATCTGTCTATCTACCTGTCTGTCTGTCTCTCTATCTCATTATTTCTAACTTCATCATATATGGATTTATTAACTAATATTACTCAACTAAGAAACTCGAGGACTGATTTCCTGAGATACTCAAATGCTGAAACATTCTGATAATGTTAAGATATGAATTCATAACAATGCAAACTATTTTAGGAATCAGAATTTTAAGGGTACTTCTTAGGGTACTTTGTTTATATTTTCTTTTTCTTTTTCTTCTAATTGTGAGAAGTTCATTGAGTAGTGATATAGAGCCTAAATTTTCTTTCTTTCTTCTTATTTATTTATTTTTATAGAAGACTGGCTAGGGTTTCGATCCTGGCTTCATCACAGGCTATTGATATGGCTTTGGGAAAGTTGCTGAATATCTTATTTTCTTTATATTTAAATCTATATACTTAAATATTAGCTTTAATTAACTAACATATAAATGCCTCATATGATGCAGATATATAACTATCTTATTTAAACTGAAACTGAAGGTACAGAATAGAGCCAGCTTCCCAGTAATGGTGAGAAAAATGATATCCTCAGAGAACTCAGTATCTATCAAGCACCAGAGGCAGTTAAGAGACTCAAGTTTTTGAAAAGCTGAAAGAAGGTCAGTTTGTTTGGATTGGGTTAAAGGAAGACTGAGAGAAAGAAATGAGAAAGATGATGAAGAGAAGAGAGGGCAAGTTTTTTTGTTTTTGTTTTTGTTTTTTTATATGTTTTTTGTTTTGTTTTGTTTTTTTCTTCTTCGTACTAGGGAATGAACTCTGGATCATTCTACATCTGAGCTACATCCCCAGCCCTATTTTTCATTCTGAAATATGTTCTCATTAAGTAGTTGCTGAGGACCTCACTAACTTCCTGAGGCTAGCTTTCAATCTGAAATCCTCTTGTTTCAGCCTGTCAAGTACTGAGATTACAGGAGTGTGGCACCATGCCTGACCAGAGTTATTTTTAATTTGGGATGTCTCTTGATCTGATATGTATGCAAATATATGATTATGGTTTCTATACAGAATGGAAGTAAAGAGGAGACAAGATGAAAAATGACCTATTGATTAAACTATATACAAGGAAATATATAAAAACTTCCCACATAGCTACCAATAAATGATAGCTATTATCACTGCTTAAAAAGTGTTTTATATGAATTTTGTATTACTATAACTTAGCTAATAAGCCTTTTTGTCTTTAACCAAAAGGTTATTATCTGTCATCCTGTCTACTGGACTCTAGAAAATACTTCTAGAAAACACATTCATCTGTGATAGTAGTTGTATTAAAATTTCTTATGGCCCACAAAGATTTTCATCAATCTTGCTTTCCAATTCATTAATCCATCCCTAGAAGATTTTTATCTCATTCTTCACATTCCTTGCTTCACTATTTTACCACTATTTTTAGTAGAGGATAATCTCTCTCATTTTCATTAAGAAAATGTGACTTGAGCCCAGCATGGTGGCACATGCTTGTAATCCCAGTCTCATCCTTGGGAGGATGAGACAGGAGGATCACAGGTTTGTGGCTAGCCTTAGCAACTTAGTAAAGTCCTCTGCAACTCAGTGTGGCCCTGTTTCAAAATAAAATAGACCTGGGGATATAGCTCAGAGGCAGAATGCTCCTGGCTTCCATCTTATGTGCCATAAAAAAAAAAGAAAGAAAGAAAATGTGACTTTACATTTTAAAATAAATTTTTATCCTTTCTTCTTTCTTTGAGAAGTTATTTTAATTCTCTTTATTTTTCTTCTCTCTCTCTCTTGTTTTTTTTGTTTGTTTGTTTTGTTTTGTTTTGTTTAGTTGTTGTACTGGAGATTGAACCCAGGGGCATTTTTTTTTTTTATTTTTTATTTTTTTTTGCGGTACTGGGGATTGAACTCAGGGGCATTCTACCTCCGAGCTACACCCCCAGCCCTATTTTTTATTCTTTATTTTGAAACCAAGTCTCACTAAGTTGCGGAGAGCCTCACTAGGTAGCTGAGGCTGGCCGTGAACCTGGATCCTCTGGTCTCAGCCTCCCCAATGCTGGGATTACAAGCGTGCGCCACCACGCCCGGCTCCCAGGGGCATTTTAATATTATCATTAATACACACACAGCCCCCAGCCTGTTTTAAAATTTTTAAATTCTAAAATTCTGAAACAGGGTCTCACTAAGCTGCTGAGCCCTGGAATCTGCAATCCTAACCCTCCTTCTTATGACTTAAACTAATTTATTTTTTTTCCTGGAAAATAGAATTTCAATTTATCTGCAATTTTTTAATGTTAGGTTGAACTATATGAGGGTGCTATTCTTGTGAGACATGAGGAATTTAATGCTATTAATTTTATGTGGTTCACCTTAATATATTCAGTTAGTCTTTTATAGGAACAGTTTTAGGTTTATTATTTTTAAAAACTAATTTTTGAAGGGATAGTAGTTGTAGTCCTTTCTTTTCCTCTATCCCTACCCATTTCTTTTGAAGCATTTTAGCTCAAAGAGCATAATTCCATTCTTTTGCACTAAATAGTATTTCCATATTATATTGAGACAAATGTTATTATTGTGCTCATGATAATATCCTCACTTCCTTTCTTTTACTATAAACATATTAGAAAATATAACCAATATTCTGTTTCTAATTTCTGAACTATTACTGGTTAGTTTTTCTTCACCTTTTTTTTTTAACATAAAGGTCTCTAGTAATACCCTATCTTATATTATATATATGCTAAGACCTGGTGTATTTTAAGGAATGAGGAGGCAGCAGTTTCCAAAGCAGATTATCTAGGTTCAAATTTGTTATTATGCTAGTTCTGATATCCTCATGTGAAAACTTGAAATAGTAGTACCTGATCTTTGAATTGTAAGAATTCAATAATTTAATAAATTTAAATACCCTGTAAGGGTGTTTGTTACATTGTAATCCCACAATAAGTGTTAAATATTGTTGTCATTGTTGATATGCTTGTTTTATTTTTGACATGACTTTCTGACAGATCTTCTCTTTCTTTTCCCAGTGGTAAATCTTTATGAGGATCATTGTACCCTTGCCATTTACAAGTAATTTGCCAGTCTGGAAAGTGTTTTCAAGTGTAACAGTACCTCTTGAAAGCAGGGGTGTGTACTCTATTCAATGCAATGCTTGGCAAATTGTGGATGCTCAGTGAATTATATTAAATACATGGATGAATGAATAGTATTCAAAAATATTAATCCAGAAAATTGATGAAATCTCAAAATCTAAGACGTTACTTAAGAGGATTAAATTGTTATTAATTTATACCTAAATTGTTCACTTTATTCACAGATGGTATGGACATGGTTAACTACCTTCTTTTCTTCTCAGGAAGGTCTCATGTAATGGGTATAAAAATTGCCACACAGCTGGACGTGGTGATGCACACTTGTAATCCCAGCATTCGGGAGGCTGAGACAGGAGGATCCGGGTTCACGGCCAGCCTCAGCTACCTAGTGAGGCACTCTGCAACTGAGTGAGAGTCAGTTTCAAAATAAAGAATAAAAAATAGGGCTGGGAGTATAGCCCGGAGGTAGAATGCCCCTGAGTTCAATCCCCAGTACCGGAAAAAAAAAAAATTGCCACAAGAATATATTTTCCTTCATTTTATTATTTCCTAATAGCTGGTTTGGTGGAAAAGTTATTTTCAAATACTTTTTTGTTAATTCAGAGTAAATTTTGCACTTGGGAGCTTACAAAGATATAAATATGCATAAACACATACATTATTTTCAAATCATCTCATTTTTACTAGTTACTATGAGAGATCCTTTTGTGAAATTAAGATAATTATATTAATAAAAATATAGCAACCAAACAAAATATTGCATTATAATTTGCTACTATGGATTAGGAGAAATGATGACTAATGTAAGGTTTATTTAGAGACTCCTCTTTCATTTTGATTTCTACCGACATAGTCCTTCTGCTGGCTTTTGGATTAGGGTAATGAAAGAAATAGAGACATGGAAAAGTGATTAAGTCAAAATCTACTTACAGAAGAAAGAAAATTCAAGCGTTGTGTAAGATAAGTATGCAAAATCCTCTATTTAGAAAGGTACAGATTGGGGGCCTTTTGTGGCCAAAAAAGGTAAAAATTCAATCCGAATCTGGGAATGTTTGGAGAATTTTGAAACAGAGAACAGAAGTTTAAGGCAGATCATAGCATTTATGTGTGAGAGAATCATACATATAACAAGTATAAAAAGATGAAAAAGATATAGAGAACAATAGATTTTAATACATTTTGTTTATGTGGTTAATGGAATCCTCCTTTTGCATGCCTTGGAGGTTTGATAAAAAGTTAAATGGTTTTACAATTACTTCTGATTACTGAAATTGAGTGTTTTGAGTATAATTCTATGGCAAGCCCAATTTCAAAGCAAGAACATGGTGGGATTTTTTTTTTATGTGTACTATATCATCTTTATGGAACAATAGTTTAATAATAACTAGAAATTGGCTCAAGAGTTCAAAAATTTGGAGTTGAATATACAGACAAATTTAAGGAGGTAAAAATAACAAAAGAAAAAAACCAAAGCTTCATGGAAGTATGACCAAAGTTTCATAATTAAAAATAAATATTTTTGTTTTTTCACATATAAATTAGGTAAAATATATCCAAGTTACTACCTTAGCAGTAATATTACATGGAAACCATACAATAAAAGATCAGAAACACGGCAAGAAATTTCAGTAATTAGATGAATGCAAATTATTATTATTATTGTTAGTTTCCACCAATGTTTAGGATTTAAGCAGATATTTTAAATTAAATAACTTAAAAGATTTTATAAATGTTTCCATATATCTTAGAATGAATTTGAATTTAGAATAGAATGGTAACACTTTTCATAATTTTACTATTAGCTGTTACATGCATTAGCATAATAACATCTTCCATGTCTTTTAAAATAACTTCGAGTATCAAGAACATGATACATATTTTTACCTCAGATTATTTTTTTTTTAGTCACTAAGGCTATTAATTTCATTTTTAGAATGGTTAATTAGGTGATAGCTTTTCTCTTTTTGATTATTTGATGGGATCACTGGTTGTCATCTTCCTTCTCATTATGAAACTATTATGGCAGTCTTGAATTTCCAACTAATAATTACTGGTATCTGGATAGATATCATGTGACGTGTGCCTGGAAATCATACTTCTGAAAGCTGCATCACAAAGTGACTCTACGTTCTACACCATCGATTGACAGTGGTTCTTATGTCTTTCACAGTTTTAATATGAGCGGAGATGTAGAAGTTGGAAAAAGAAAAGATCATTAAGAGTTGTTCGCTGGCATCCGGTGTGTCTGAACTTGGTAGAGAGCAGGTAGAGGAAGCTTATCACATGAGATTTTTTTTTTTTTTTTAAGTTCCCCAATGTCACTGGAAAATTCAGCAAAGCAGCAGAGTGGGGAAAAATTGTCCCTTTGAAACCCAGCATAATGTGACTTTACCAGAGTGACTTCATTGTTATATCTGCTCCTTTGAAATTATCTTTCTTTGCTTTTGTTTTTGTTGCATAAATTATTATTATGTAAGCAGATACAGACAATATGAACTGTATAAACACTGAAAGTTTCCCTGAAAGCATTGGTTAAGTCATACTTTAATATCACTTTCTGTCACACTCCCCTTTTGTTAGACTTTTTCTAAACTGAAGTCAAACTGGGCTAAGTTGACCTTAATTATCTACTTTCCATGCTTACTTCCTGACTGCTTAGCTTCTACCCAAAATCAAGATTCTATCACACTTAGAAAGACCAGCCCAAGTCTATCATTCATTTTATAAAGATTTTTCTCCACTGATGAAATTCCATGGTATTTTAATTAATTAATTAGTTTATTTATTTATTTGTGTACTGAGAATTGAACCCAGGACCATTCTACTCTAAGATATACCACCGGTCTTATCTTACCTTTAGTTGCTGAGGCTCCCATGGAACCTGTGATTCTCCTATCTCAGTCTCCCAAGTACTGGGATTACAAGTGTGTGCCACCACACCTGGCTCCTATGGTATTTTAGCTTTACAATTTACAAACTATGATGGTGACATTGCATCTAAGGGGAAACAAAACATGATATAAAAATAATGTGAAATAGTAGCGTATATTTTATACTCAGAAGTTTTTTTTTTTCCTTTTTTTTTTTTATTAAGCAATATGGTACTAGTGGGGATTTTCTGCTTCTTAAAGTAAAATAGATGATGGCTTGGGAGTGGTACAGAGGATTGAACAGAGGGGCATTTTACCTGGGAGATACAATCTTGACTAATATCTTTTGAAATGTTTCACTAAATTGCTGAGGGTCTTGTGAAATTGCTGGGTCTGACCTCAAACATGCGATCCTCCTGTCTCAGCTTCTTAAGTACTGGGTTACAGGCATATCAGGCATATGTCACCAAGACTGGCTCAAAACAAATGTGATTTTTAAATTAACATCCATAACATGGGTGTTAGAGATCTTGAGGACTGTAATTGTACTCAAGAATAGAAAAATAGAATCACTCTAGTTCCATCCATTTTCCTGTAAATTATGCAATATTGCTCTTCTTTATAGCTAAGTAAATCTCCATTATGTATGTATGTATGTATATATATATATATATATATATATATATCACATTTGTGCCACCCATTAATCTGTTGATGGATACCTAGATTAGTTTCATAATCTAGCTATTGTGAATTGTGTTGTTATATGCATGGATATGCATGTATCACTATAGTATTCTGACTTTAATTCTTTTGGAAAGATACCAAGGAGTATCCTTGGTCATACAGTGATTTCATATATAGTCTTTGGAGAAACCTCCATACTGATCTTCATAGTGGTTGTAGTAATTTGCAATCCCACCAACAGTGAATAACAGTTCTTACTTTTCACGTCCTTGCCAGCATATATTATTGTTTTTATTCTTGATGATTGTCATTCTAACTGGAGCTAGATGGAATCTCAGTGTAGTTTTTTGTTTGTTTGTTTTGTTTTTTTTTTTTCTTTTTGGTACTAGGGTTGAACCCATGGGCATTCTACCTCTGAACTACACAACATCATTTTTATTTTTCATTTTTCATTTTGAAACAGGATCTCATTAGGTTGCTAAGAGTCTCACTAGGTTATTGAGGCTGTCCTTGAACCTGTGATCCTTCTGTCTCAACCTTCCAAGTACTGGGATTACAGGATTATGCCACCACTCCATGCTTCAGTGTAGTTTTAATTTGTATTTCCCTGATTATTAATGATGTTGAACATTGTTCCTATATTTTTTGACCATCTGTATTTTTCTTTTGAAAAGTGTTTATTCAGTCCAGTTGCCCATTTTTTTAATTTGGTTATTTGATTTTCAGTGTTTAGTTTTCTGAGCTCTTTAGATATTCTAGATATTAGTCCTCTATTAGAGGAGTAGCTAGCTGGCAAAGATTTTCTCCCATTCTGTAGGCTTTCCCTTCGGAATCTTAATGGTTTCCTTTGATGCACAGAAGTTTTTCAACTTGATATCATTTCATTTATTGCGCCCATGGAGGTGACCAGGTATAATGCAGTTTCTTGAATCTTGATAGAAGATATGAGACCATCTGTATTACATATAGCACAGCAGGTAGCCTAAGCATCCTGTTCACATCAGTTTTCCCTACCCTCTCCCTAAGACAAATAGGGTCAATGCACAGCCAGTTAAATGCTTCAGTAGAACTTTGATTTAAGATAGGAACTAAGAGGCTGGAAGTAGGCAAAGTCATAGAGAGTAGATAAGTGCCCAATATACGCAAATGGATGATTGCTATTTTAACTCCAAAATGAATTCCATCGGGATCAACACCGAGGAAAAGCCAACGTTTCGATTTGAGCTTGAAGACTAGAAAAATACAATGTCTCAGTAAAAGGTAACCAGGTGGAATTCTCTCTAGTTCAGAAGAGGTTCAGTCTTTTGTTCATTTAGGCTTTCATGGGATTGTATGAGGTTCACTCACACTGGGAGCATGATCTTCTTTACAGGGTCTATTGATTCAAATATTAAACTCATCCAGAAACACCCTCACAGAAACATCAGAATAATGATTGATGAAATCCTTGCGCATTCAGTGGCACAAATTAACACGTAAAATTAACTGTCACAGGCAAATAATGGTGTAACTATAAGTATATATTCTCTTCTTCAAAATGGAATTCTAAAAAATGAATAAAGGGAAAGTAGACTAATTTTAACTACCCAGTGGAGTCCTATCCTCTATTCTGAATTGGTTTGTGTTTTTCCCAGTGTAAAACCTTACTCATTTCTACACTTATAGGAGTGACCTACTTCATCCAATAAGCTATTTTGGCAGAGATAGAATATAAGAGAATGTAGAGAAGAGAATAATCAGAAAGTTGCCAGGAGTATGTGTATTATTACTAAAAGAAGTGCAATACAGTTATAAAATATACAGGAGAGAGGGGAGGAAGTGGTACAGATGAAAGCAGATACATTCTATATACTTTGAGGTGAAGGGGGTAGAAACAGCCATAGTGCATGAAAACTTTGAATGAGAGAAATATTTCATAAGTATGAAAAAGAAAAGAGAATTTGACTCAATTTGAAGTTATGCTAAATTACTAGGATTATCTTAATTTGAAAATCAGGACAGATCCCATGCTGAATATTTTGTACAGTTTTTTAAAAAAATACATTATCTACATATCATAATATAATTATTGAAATAGATAACATCACAAAGAAAAAACAATAGAAAATAAGGAAATTCTAAAACTAAACCCAGAGAAGTTTTTAAGGGCAAGTATGTATTTAGCAAAGGAGGGAGAATCAGCAGATTCTGAGGAAGTATAGTAAGGAGAAAAAAAAGAAAACCAGAGGATGGTGATATGATGGAAGGGAATTTTAAAAAAAGTGTTCCAACTTGGACTTGGTGGCACATGCTTCTAATACCAGTACTTGGGAGGCTGAGACAGGAGGAGAGCAGGTTCACGGTCAGCCTAAGGTAAACCTAAGCAACCTAGTGAGACTCTTCACAATTTAGTAAGACCCTGTTTCAAAATAAAATAGTAAGATAGGGCTGGGAGTTCAGCTCAGAGTTAGAATGCCCCTGAGTTCCATCCCCAGTAGAAAATAAAACAACAGCAAAAAAGTGTTCCAAAGTTCCAACATCCATCCTCAGTCAACTAATCAAGAATTTAATTTTTTTTTATACTGTTATCCTTGTGGTTTAAACTATTCAATATCTTCCTGAATTTATGAGAAAATATTTACTCAGCTAAATCCCTAGGCTTTTTATTTTCCAAGCACATCAGTTTAAAAGGCTTTGTTACCGCTTTCACAAAAATACATTTTTTTAATAATCACTTTCTAATTAGAATTTAAACTTTTAAAAAAGATGACTATTTCTTGTAAAAATACGACTTACTATGTTCCCTGGTGTTTGCCTATAACTCAGATTCCCTATAAAGTTTGAGAGGCAATAATGTCCTGGAAGATGTATGGGACTAGGAGTCAGAGGTATAGGTCATTAAAATTCACCTCTGCAATTTAACCTATGATATACATTCAGACGTTACCTATGTGCTTTGATTTTCTAATATGAAAAATAGGATAATTATCCCTTCTACATAGATTATTCTAGGCCTTGGAGAAGGCAATATTTTATAGGCAGTGACATATATTTTAGAAGAGAAAATAAAGGAGAGAGTTTGGCATTTATTGAAGGTTTTCAAATGTCAGGCATCCTAGAAAATACTTAATGGGAAATTATTTAGAATTTGAATCTATCAGGTTACTTAGAGACATATGTATGGGATTTTTTTTTCAGTGCTATGGATCAAATCTAGTGTCCCAAATGCTACATAAGTATTATACCATTCAGCTAAATCCCCAGCTCTCGATTTTTGTTAATATATTTTTAATCAACAATAGTATATGCATACATATATTTAATGCATAACTTATAATTTTATTATATCAATCTTTACATATATAAATATCTATATTATGTAACATATACATATGGAATGCACATAAAATGTATACATATAATATATAATATGATATATAAATATAACAGATAAAATATATAGACATGAACTCTATATGGTAAATGACTATACGATTGAAAACACAAATATTACTTCCAGTTATATTGGGTGAAAGCTACTTGTAATTGATATTTGTAAGTTTTGAAAAATGTTACAGAGAAGATAGTAGAAGAATAGGAAAACCATGCTTAACAATATGTTTTCATTTTTCTTCAGAGCAAAAGTATCCCCAACTTACATTGCAGGTTATAATTATAACTGGATAGGACTAATGGTTTACTGTGACAACAAAAGCCTTCAAATAGAGCAGTATTATTATTTTGGGGCCAATTGGTCTCATTAGGCAAGATATACCAAAACATGAAGCAAACTAAGAACAAAACAGATATAAACTAAATTACATAGTAGCAAAGTGCTTTCTTCTGTATAAAAGAACTAACAGTGAAAATTTGAACAAAAACTTATTTGTCCAGTAATGTTTTCATTGGCAGCTATGAAGAGACTTTTGCAAACTTTCCCATGAGGAAAATAAGTCACTCCGTTTGATTGGCTAAATTTTCTTTAATGTTCGATATAGAACAGACAGGCTATGTTCCAATTTGCTTGGTTTATTTCCTCCCACACCCAGTCCAGAAAGCAGTGCACCCATTTGTTTCAATATGCCAACAATTACCAACCAGAAAATGTCTGTAATGAGACCATTAGTAACAAAAAAGGCCAGGGCCCGTTTTCTCTTTGTCTGCTGCTTCTAATGCAAGAGAACATTTCACATACCAAGTCCAAGAACAATTTTGAGCCAACAAAAATTGAAAGACTTGCAGCAGGTGGGAATACCACCTGTTCATGTCTTATTCCAGAAAAAACAATCGCCTCTTCAGATTTCCCAGCTGTGATGAATTCAAGAGTGACTTTGAATGCAAGCAAACACCAAGAATGGCTCTCTTTGAAAGACTGGGCTGGTGAGGGAAAGCTATCTTTCTTGTAATGCAGGCAAAAGGAAGGGTTAAAAAAACACAACTCTGAGCAGTAGGCAAAGGCTAAAGCCACCGCAGGTGTGAATCTTAATGGTTGTTAATTAGGTAGAGGTTCAACAGAAAAAAGAAAACACAGCAGGTGTGAGGTGTGTGTTTTTGCTGATGAAAGAGAAGTGTAAATATTCAACTCTGCAAAGGAAAAGACAAGTTCATTTTTATTTTCTCTGTAGTGCAGGCTTTGTTTCAATTAGTGCCAGATGATTACTCCCTTTTCTGATTCAACAAAGGTACAAAATTCTCCCTCCTCTAAATATTACCCACTAAGAAGTACCAAGTGGCACATCTGTGTGCTCAATTTTGATTCGCTTTGAGGAGAGGGCAATTTTGCATGGGTGGGCTGAAGAAAAGAGAAGGAAATTGTAGCCTGCAACACTAATGAGTGTTTAAAGAGATAGTCCTGTAATCTCTCTTTGTATCATGCATTAAAATTTCTGAGTTTATTGAGCTAACCTAAGTTGTACCACTCTGGCATCTCCAACCAAGTCAAAGTTGATCCAACCTTTTTATTTATTTATTTTTTTAATTAGGAGAAATGTCTCTTGACAACTGTCTTCAGAGTCTCCTACTCAATATACTGACACAGGCTTTTTAAAGTATATTTTTACCACATTTTAGTGCAAAAGCATATCAATGTTAATACAATTTCAACATCAAACTCTGATCCTAAGTATTTCTTTATTTATGCAGAGACAACTTTACTAGGGATAATGTGAAACAAATTATCTATTTATAAAATACTTTGTCATTATATTAGTCAATTTCAACTCTATTATAAAATCCTCAGGATGAAACCAGGCGTGGTGGCGTGGCGCACACTTGTAATCCCAGCATTTGGGAGGCTGAGACCAGAGGATCCAGGTTCTCGGCCAGCCTCAGCTACCTAGTGAGGCACTCAGCAACTTAATGAGACGGTGTTTCAAAACAAAGAATAAAAAATAGGGCTGGGAGTATAGCTCGGAGGTAGAATGCCCCTGAGTTCAATCCCCAGTACTGAAAAAAAAAAAAAAAAAACTTCTCAGGATGATTTAACAGTGATTATGTAGAAAATTGAAAAAGCATTTTATCTTCCATATGTGAGCATGTGTATGTGTTTAGTTTGTTTCCCGGGTTTACCTTTTCTATTTTCCTTTTCTCAACATTTACAAAACAGGAGACTTGTGTTCAGATAATAGAAGCTGAAAAACCTTAATGCTATGATGTATACTCCTAAATGTATAATCTAATTTTCATCAAACAGACTCTTTATTAGGTACTACAGAATAGGTACCAATGACAAACTTCTTTTTAAATTAACAAGTTTCTAAAGTTCATAATTTGTAATCTTAGAAGACTATTATCAACCTTTAAGAATCCTGTGCCAGTTTTGATGTAATATCGGAGAATCTAGAATACTCACATTCATCTCACATTTTTTTTATTGTCCAGATAATAATAATAAAAAAGTATGAGGGCATTCAAAACATACTTGTGCAGTGAATATTTGAATAAATAAGTGATTTTTTCAAGACTCATAATGCCTAAATAGTACGACATGTAATCATCTTCTTGACATCTTTATCAATATCATTTCCACACGCTTATCAATTTTTTTTATTATAGCTACGGGAGAAAAACTGTTCACTCAGTGGAAGAGATAAATTACTGAATTGTTTTGAGGAGTTGCTTCATGTTCTATAGGACAGTATAACTAGACTGAAAATCCAGTAACTGGGTATAGAAGCAGTTGTTAATAGCCCACAGATTAAAAAAATATTCAGTTTTAACACCTTCTTAATTTGTTAATATTGGATATGGCTAAATATTATTCCAAAAGTTTCTTTTGTATGCATGTTCTACAATAATCTGTCCTTTTACTGTTTTGAAACAATTTAATAATTGTTATACATATTAAATACATTTAATAATTAAAACATTTATATTTAAGCTCAGAAAGATTCTCTTTTTGAATTGTCTTATGATGGTATAAGCATATAGAATATTATCTGCTTATAAACATGGCTTCTATGTCACTGTATTTTCACATCTATATGCTATAATGAAAACACTCTACCAATGACAAACTATTCTCTTTAAATTAACAAGCTTCTAAAGTTCAGAATTTGTAATCTTAGATGAGTGTTATTAACCTTTAAGAATCCTATGCCAGTTTCAATGTAATATTGGAGAATCTAGAATAGTCACGTTCATTTCATTGACTTTACCATTGGTCTGTAAGCTAATAGAGGAAAAATAAAATCTTGTGATGAAATATCAGGACATAATTAAACCATGTAACCTTTTTATTTTGGAAATGACATTTTGATAAATTGAAATTCTAATTACTTTAACTTTTACCAGAAAATGACACTAGGTAGAAATCTTTATTCTTTTCTTATGGAGCAAATACATACAAACTTTATTAATATAATGTAAAAAAATATTTGGAAAGATGAATTGTTCAGTTTTGTAAGATTCTGCAATTTTAAAAATAATAGATGAAAGCAAAAGTTTAGTCTTTTGACTAAAAAATATTAGATTATAACAGATATAAAACTATGTGTCATTGTAGAAATTGTATTTCAGATCTTTTAAGAATTTTATTACGTAACAACTGATTAATTAGAACAGAGCTAAAATACTCATACTACTTAAAAGTGCACACTTTTTAAAAATAGCTTATTGGGAATTAAATAAAAATATTAAGCAGTAGTAAATTATATATTTTAAATAAAATAATTTAACATAATTAAAATAATATCTAAACTTTAATAATTTTCTGAATCTCAAAAAATCTTTATTGAAAACAATGGACATACCACCATCATAGAATATAGTGAATAATTTTTAATTATGTGACCTTGAATCAGCCTTAATTCTTCTCTAAAATAATAGGGTTAGGGCCCATCATTCCTATGACATATTTCATGTGTAAGATGAAATTAATAAATATTAAATAAGCTAATACATTTCACATACTAAACTAAAAAAATTTTACTATTTTCACAATCCTAATGAGATTTCTAAGATCTAAGTATTATATAATTTAAGATGAGCCAGGTTTTCAGTTCCGAATTCAGGGTTTTCACACTATGTAAATGTTTATACATTTAAAAGAAACTGAATGCAGAAGAAAATAATCATATTTAAGAATGTTATATAATTATAAGTATGTAATTTCAGATATATAAAAGCAATAAATATCTTGATTGATTTTATTATATTTGATTTCTTTAATAGTCTACCTTCTTATCTGTCCTTTACTATATTCATTAAAAATTGTTATTTTATTCAGAAATATACTACCAGAAGCATCCACTAATTTCCAAAATGTAATAAAAGTACAGACTAGATTGTGTTTATTAGCTCAGACATTATGCTTATGACTTCAATAATTGTTACTTAAATACTTTGCATCAAACATTAGCAAACTATGGCCAACTGCTTCATTTAAATAAAGCTTTATGAGAACATAGCCTCATCCATTCACAAATATTTTTTATATGCTTTCAACTACAGATCTGAGCAGCTTGACACAGACACCGTGGCATATGAAGTCTAAAGGTTTATTGTCTAGCTCTTTACACAAAAAAACGTGTTGGCACTACTTTAGATAAGTAAAATGTCTAAGCCTAAGACAGAAGTTCTTAAACTAGTTTCCCTAGAGGAGAAGGCTATATACGAAATCCGAGGTATATGTGAAAAAAATGGGGAAAATAATTTAAATCTTTATTTACTTCTAATTGAAAGTTAGTATTATCTTTACTTCCAAATAAAAGCACATACCACCATATATTAGCTATATTTTTGCATTGTAAACAAAAAAATTATAGATACTTCCATATATATTATACATAGTTCCTACATATTATAAAGATTGCAGTTATCTTAACATATTATTAATGTTCATCACTGGTTCTAAATTGTAATACTCAGACTCCCTGAGACACTTTTAATATATTAATAAATAGGCACATTTAATATCATTTTTTGTGTGTGTGCAGTACTAGGGATTAAACAGAGGAGCATTCTACTTTCAAGCTACACTCCAAATCCCATTTTTTTTTTTTTTTAATTTTGAAGCAGGGTCTTGCTAAGTTGCTGAGGGACTTGATAAACTGCTGAGGCTGACCTTGAATCTACAATCATCCTGTCTAAGCCTCCAGAGTACTTGGATTACAGATAGGTGTCGCCATGCCCAGCTCAAAATTTATTTGATTGTATTTTGGTAATTACATTCTATGATTTATTTCCTTTGTAGATTTTTATATTATATATGTTATATTTATTATTATTATTTGTATATTTATTTTTGTGGTACTGGGGATTGAACTCAGGATCTTTCTACCTCCAAGCTATACCCCTAGACCTATCCTTTTATTCTTTATTTTGAAACAGGATCTCACTAAGTTTCGCAGTGCCTCAGTAGGTAGATTAGGCTGGCCGCTAACCGGGATCTTTTGGTCTCAACCTCCCAAATGCTGGGATTACAAGCGTGCTCCACCACACCCGGCTCTATATATTATATTTAAAGATATTATTTAGAGGAAAGTTTCTTATGCTTCACAAAAATACAAAAGATGTTTTCAGCCAAAAAATAAGCAAATAAAAAAATAAAATAATTAAGAACTTCTGCTCCAATATGTTAATCAACATTTGATATAATAAATTCTATATTTTCCTCATAGAATTAGTTTTTCATTGTGTTTTAAGGAATTATTTTAGGTCAAGAGAAGTAGAATGCTGGTGGACTTTGAGAATGATTTGCAATTCTAAATTTAAACTCCAAATCTCCCCTCCCCCCAAGAATTGTGAGACTATGTTTTACTCTTTTAACTCTGGACCTTTCATCTCTCTTAAAATGAATATTCAAGAGGACATTTTTTCCCCAAAAGTGTTCTTTCATTAATATTGAAATATCTTCATTTTTCTTTTATCTTTCTTTTAGCCAAGATTAAGAAAAGTACTTATCTATTCTTGGGTTCCAATGCTTTATTCATATCTTATCCGTTATAGAGATAGATCTCTGAAGGACTTGTCCAGACAATGTTAGGCCTCTTAACATAAACTAGTAAGCTGTAGAAAGATTGTAAAATGTGGTATGTACAATTCTTTCTAATTATGTTTTTAGTAATGTGATATTTTTATCTTAAAGAAGTATTCTCCAGAGTTGTTTCTACTTATACTTGGTTCAATATTCTTTAGTAGAAATAATTTTAAATATTGTTATTACTCATATGTAATTTTCTTATTCTAATGTACTTAGTGTGGACAATAAATAAAAAAGGACATTAGAACGATTATACATCAATATGTAAAAATATTTTAATCTATTGATTTTTAAAGAGAAATAGAAAGTAGAATGCTTGCTTTAAATCTGGAAATATAGCCATACTATAAAGAGAAAACATGGTAGTAATTATAGTCAGGTATTTTTTTTTCATTTTGTTCCTTATTAGATCTTCATTAGTCTGACATTCAGAACTAACTTTGTTGATTAGGAATTGTATACACGTTGGGTTAATAAAATTGTTAGTTACAATGTTAATTAAACTCAAATTGACCTTACTGTCATGTTAGGAAGAACATTAAAAAAGTGATCTAAAACAGTGTGAAAAATGTGTGAAAGATTCTGTTACTGAAAATGGCCTATTGTTTCTATTTGACTTTTAAGAATTTTTGAAATACCATGCCTGAAAATGCATAGAGGGAGAATTTATAACTGGCATAAGTTTCAGTCAGTGATTAAATTATGGTCCAATTGTGATCTTTCAGCCAATAAATAATATAGAATAGTCTAATATGTGTTTCCTTCTCCCCTTAATGAGAATAGGATCAAAATTAGATCAGTAACAAGCAATAAAAACTGAGTGGACATATAATGCATTTATAATTATAACTATAGTAATTTGCAAAATACAATTTAAAATATTAGCATGAATATACATCTTAGTTTGCTTCATAATAATTTCTGTAGTTTGGTGCACAACAAGCAGGAGTGCTTCTGTTAAGATGACATTTCTTTGCTCTATTATTCAGTCTAGCTAAATTAGGAATTAGTATTAACCAGAAGTATGATTAAATTAATTGATCAAAATTTCTTCTATGAATTAATAAATTGTTTTTGTTTTCATATTTTGCTTCTATATGGGCATACTAGAATATAATTAAAATGATGTTTTCAGTGCTGGGTATTGAACCCAAGCCTGGCACATGCTAGGCAAGTGCTCTATCAGTGAGAATCCCCAATCCTAAAGTATTCTTTTTAAATAAGATAATTCATCCTATAATACAATTGCTCAACATATTTTAGTTAACATAGATAAATATGTACTTGAATAAAATCTTCAAGATTTTACCACCTTGTTTAATCATTTTTCCCCTTTCTTGACTGTTTTAGAGGCTCTTCTTATAGTATATATGAATTATGCTTTTTGTTGCATATTTTGATTTTCTTAACATAATAATCTTTTGCAGAGGTAAATTGAAGCTTTTATTTTTGAGAACACAGAAATACACTGTAACTTTAAATGACAAATTGTTTTACCAGACTCTCTAAGATTGTTAAAAAAATCTTAATATTTTATCTTGGAAAGAGTTACTTTCTTACACATGTATGCACATTATCCTTTAATACAATGACAATTCCCTACTATACCTATTTTAAACTCTCTCTTATTTCTTATTAAAGTGTTGATAAAACTCTGAGCTATAGGTGATTATGGAAAATTTCTAGAATGTAATCCTGTCTTGATCCTGCCTGTGTACTCTGCTTTAATTTCTTATATTTTTATCTGCTTTGGTTTCTCTTCTGTGTCCAGTGAAATAAAATATCCATTGCCAATCTAGCAATTTCTTTAAATCAAATATTTGGTGATTATCAGTAATAATTATGTCCCTTTTGTGTTGTACTCAATTTTGCTATTTAGAATATTTCATACTTTCTTAACTTGGGGATCTATAAATTGTGTTAAACCATTTAAAAGATCTTCTCATATTATTGATTTTATCAATAAGAATTTACACTCCATATATCCTTATAGCCATCATCACATCAAACACTTTCATATGAAAATAATGCACGACTCAGCTGAAATAAAGTGTGAACTTTTGCTTTTCACTCTAATTAAATAGATCTCCTTTACACCAGATATCTTGCTGCTGGAAAAATACTCAAATTCTATGGTCATACTACTGTGAATATGTTTGATTTCCTTCATAATATTTATTATGATACAGTGTCTCTGATGGTAAAATACAGAGGACATGAAACTTGTAGCAAAAATAATAAAGGCAGAAAAAGAAAAATAATATCTATTCTGTAGAATTTGTCACCTTGGAGTAAACAGACACATACCATATTTCTTCAATGTTATATTCTCTTTCTACAGTGAGGATCATCATAGGTCTGTTTTGAAAATGGTAAGCATTCAGGGAATTAATGTATTTAACTTGATACTATATAGATTAAAACTCTATGTATACGTCATAGTTTCTGGTAACTGATGTTATGTCCAACCCAATTACTCTGAAGGCTTGAGAACCTAAAAGGACAATCTCTGGATTAATTTACAGAGGATATTAGCAGGAGTAATTTAAGGAGTATGGCACAGATAGTAAAGAAAATGACATTGTATAGGATTTCTCTTCATCTCAACATTGAGGCAAAATGAAAGGAATGAGCAAAGGGGTGGTATTCTAATTATTACACCTAAATCTCATTCCTCTTCTTCGCTTCTAGATAAACTACCAATACAAAAGGTGTGACATATGGGAAATATTATTGGAGATAGAAACTGGAGTTGAAATGCTCCTGGGTTAAATTCCCAGTACCAAAAAAATAAAAATTAAAAAAAGCGAGTGAGTGGATAGGGGTTGAAGAAAGTTGAAATCAATAAAGTACTCATAGATACATATATATATATATATTTTAAATGGACTATGTAATTGCCTGATTTATCTGTTTTAATAGCATTTCCTTATTTGCTGTCTGAATTAATCACTAATTA
Source organism: Graphiurus murinus (assembly GCA_004027655.1). NCBI lineage: Eukaryota > Metazoa > Chordata > Mammalia > Rodentia > Gliridae > Graphiurus > Graphiurus murinus. Next base: position 8,214 of record PVLC010020080.1, on the reverse strand, counting down.
TCTTTTTTGTTTTTCCTGTTATGATTTGGTAATATTTCTGTTAATGTAAGCTCACGTAGCATAACATAGTTTTTAATACATTTGTTGTTGGTTTGAAAAATAATTTTTACTATTAGGAACTATTCTAATACTTCGTTGGAATGTAGTGATTATAAATTAATACGTTTAATGACAATAACAGATAAAATAGAATGTGTGCAGGTACCAAACATAAGCATGTAACTAAAGGCATGTACTTAAATTAAAACTTAAGAAGAAAATATTTTAGCAGATGTTTTTGAAAACTGTCTTTAAGAGTTATTTGAGTTTTCACATGCATTAATTATTTTATTTTTTCCACACACACTTTTTTGAAGTTCAAAACACTTTACAATTAATGCAAAAAAAAAAAAAAAACTTTAGAAAAATTCCTAAACACATATTTTTAATCCTTAGTATTCTCTAGAAAACTCAATTTAGGTAATGAAATGACTTATTTCATGCATGCTTTCTGACACAGATTTCAATAGAAATAGAGTAAATATAGAATAATCGTAAATTCGTACTCTCTGGATTAACCTAAATTTTTAGAATTTTACAAATGCTTTTTGTGTTCATTTAAGAAAAACATTTTTCTCCACTTGATAATATATGAAGTTTCATGAAAAATATTTTTTATAGAAATAAAGTTAACTCTCATATCTGTAACTGATTTTCTCCTTCTATATCAAGTATCTCCAGTTCTCTTTTACTGGTAGCAAGGGTGTTTTTTTTTTTGGCGGTACTGGGGATTGAACTCAGGGGCATTCTACCTCCGAGCTATACCCCCAGCCCTATTTCTTATTCTTTATTTTGAAACCAAGTCTCGCTAAGTTGCAGAGTGCCTCACTAGATAGCTGAGGCTGGCTGCGAACCCGGATCCTCCGGTCTCAGCCTCCCAAATGCTGGGATTACAAGCGTGTGCCACCACGCCCGGCTTAGCAAGGGTGTTTTTTGAGGTTAATAATATGAGACAGTGCATAAACTCAAGTGCAAAGGAGAAAACATCTTTTTGTTTTGGTATTATCTTCCACAAAATATAATTTCATAGTTGAAAATAAACATCATGAGCTAATGCTGTTGCTATCTCTTTTATGTGTTTAGAAAATAGCTTTAAAGTCATGTGATTGTACCTGTAAGCATACTATTTTCAATTTTTCATTTAATACGATGAAATCTAATATGTTAGACTAAATAAATAGGACTATTCCTACAAATAATGCTTTAAATAAGTGAGTATTATTAGAAAAATAGTATTTATTATTTTTGAATATAGTATATATTGGAATTATAGAGATTAGGTATATATCATGATTCAGTTAGCATTAAATTATATAACTTATTAAATTTATTTAGATAAGGAAGTACATTTTTTATTATGATTTTTTGAAATTTGCTTTTATAAGTCTCAACATTAACATTATAATATATTTTCAGGTAAATTTTTTTTTTTGTACTGAGGATTGAACCCAGGGGCATTCTACCTCCAAGCTACACCCCCAGCACTATTTTTAGTCCTTATTTTGAAACAGGGTCTCACTAATGTGTGGATGGCCTCACTAAGTATCTGCAGCTGGCTATGATCATGTGATCCTTCTGTCTCAGCCTCCCAAGTACTGGGATTACAATCATGCACCACCACACCTGGCTTCAGGTAATGGTCATAAGAAAAATTGGAACAACAAAGGAGAAAAAGTGGAGGCAGGAGGTAGATTAAGAAGAATGTGACATTTTATTATTTTATTTTATAAATTTGAAGAAATAATATTATTACAGTTAATGAGAATATTGGAGGAGGAACAGGGAAACTGGAGAGAAGATAAATAATGAAGTGATGTTCCTGAGAGTCTATCAACAAAAAGAGGAAATAGCCTTCAGTAGGGTCTTAGATATATAGTCTCTCTGTGATGGAATCACAGAGAAAAGCAGAATATTTTATCCAAATGTGGTTGGGTTGGTAGATGTGTTGGTAGGAGCTGCTGGTGGAAGCTCTTTTCTGATCTATTTTTTCTCAGGGAAATAGAAAGAAAGCTCAACTCATTAAAGTGGAAATAATAAAGAGTTGTTTTTAATTTGATTAAAGAAGAAAATAAATTATCGCTAGGAAAGATAGAAATGGTCTGAAAATGAAAGAAAAACTAAAGACCCACTTTTATTTAGCAGTGTTAGTTTGTATATAGACTATCCACTGGAAAAGCTCATGTATTGGTAATTCAAAACTATTAAGAGGTAAACTAATTGAATCAGGGCCCTAAACTCATCAGCAGATAAATCCATTTATAAATTAATTATTTGAATGGATTTACTGTGTGGTAACAGGTAGGTAGGGTATGGGTGGGAAAGATAAGTAATTGAGGGTGTGGCCTTAGGAACTCTTATCTGTCCCTGGCATCTCTCTCCCTCCCTCCCTCCCTCCCTCTCCCTCTCCCTCTCCCTCTCCCTCTCCCTCTCTCTCCCTCTCCCTCTCTCCCTCTCTCCTTTGTTTCTGGCTACCAAGAGGTAAGAAGCTTTCCTCTGCCAGCCCCTGCCACCATGATTTCTGCTTGGATCCAGCCACCCATGGACCAAACTTCTGAAGCCATGAGCCAAATAAACCTTTCCTCCTCTAAGTTATTCTTGCCAGATAATATATAATATACAAAGTTATTATCATTACCTTTTTATTATTAGTCACAGAAGGAATAGGTAATCAATGTAAATGTGATAGTGAAACTGCTTGTACAATATTTTTCAGAACTATTTTAGTTTTGATCTATAGATTCTCTAGACTGCTAATTGTGATTTATAATGAATATTAGGATTAATTATGTAATACCTTTTAACAACCAAATTAACAACACTGAATGGCAAAATTGATTTGAGTAGATAATTATGCCCTAATCATAATAATTCTGAATCTAGGTTATGAAGGTTTAATACAGAATTAATATCTAATCAGATAGGTGTGAATAATTAAAATGGAAAGTTGAACTACTTAAGATTTTTTATGTTACTTCATGATATTTGCTAGTGAAATAATGATTGGAAATGTTAATCAGCTGTATTTCAATGTATTCAGTGTTCAAATAATAAAATGTCATTTATAAAAAATCCATATGAAAATTTTTAATACTTATGAAAATTTTTGAGGTATCAAGTGTTTAAAAGCATTATAAAGGAATTTGTATTGTGTCATAGTTTTTCATACATGAAGAATATTGCACAAACAAAAATTAAAACAACATAATTAGAATATGAGGGGTAAAATGGAAAAAATGCCTTAGGAATTTTCATTTATCAAGAAGCACAAAAAGAGCTGTGATATGCATAAATATCTCAGAAAATTATTTTAAATTTTTTACATGCAAGTGTCTATTTCATAACAGCTAATTTTAATATTCATATTATGCATCCTATGTATTTCTGTAAAGTATTATCTCTCTGCTAACTTACATATTGCTTTTGTCCATTTTATGCTGCTATGTCAGAATAACAGAGACTGGGTAATTTACAATGAACAGAATCTATTTTAGAAAGTCCACAGTCCAGGTACAGGAGGTGGTGAGGGCCTCCTTGCTTTGTTATCACATAGTGAAAGTGTTGCCCAGCAGAGGATATCCTTGGTGCTGGTCCTTCTCAAAGACTTTATTTGAGTGACACAGGATAAACACAAAAGATTTATTAGCAAGATTAATTTTAAGAGACAAAGCTGGGTTAGAGGGAGGGAATTCATTCCAGAGAGAAAGATAGTCATGGAATGGTGTATCCCAAGAGTGGAAATGGCACTCCACAAATGGTACACCTCACGGTGAGCTTTTATATCTGGTCTGAAAACCTCCTCCTTATACATTATTTATTAGGTATGGTTACTGCTATTTTTGTGTGACAACTTACTGTCCTGAGCTACTCCAGAGTTGGAATGCCCTGTAGACCAAGTTCCTGTTAGATTTATAAAAATAGTATCTGGCCATAAAGAAGATAGTTTTTGAGCAGGATTCTCCATCACCATAGGTGAAGCGACTTTGCATCATTTTCCATGGAGGGAGCCTTATCTTCAACCCTTGCTTACTTACCAAAGAGGAGAGGCAATGAAGCAAAGGACAAACTCATTCTTTTACGAAGACATTAATCCCACCCATGAATGTGGAGACCTCATTACCTATCACCTCCCAAAGCCTCAACCTTTAGACACCATTGCAATGATTACCAAATTTCAATGTGAATTTTGGAGGGGACATTCAAATGATAGCATTGCTTTTTTTTAGCCTAAGAAAATAAAATATTTTAATAAATATATCTACTCACACTTGTGTGATTTAATTTTACTTTATGTTCTGTGGCTTTTTTATAAGCATTATTATGTGTGAATACTTCACAGATTTTCTGATACTTGAATGGCAGGAAATAATTAAAATCAGAGCAGAAATTAATGAAATAGAAAATTTAAAAAAATCCAATGGATCAATAAAACAAAAGCTGTTTTTTGAAAAGATAAATATGACCGATAAACCCTTAGCCAACTTAACCAAAAGAGAGGACAAACTCAAATTCTAAGATAAAAGATGAAAAAGAAAATGTCACCACAGATAGTGTGAAAAATTTAGAAAATTACTAGAAACTATTTCAAATACTTATATTTCAATAAAATAGAAAACCTAGAAGAAATGAACAAATTCATAGAAACTTGCAACCTACTTAAATTGAGGATAGAGGAGAGAGAATACTTAGGAAGATAGAAAAAACTTAAACAGGCTAATAGCGAGCAAAAATACTGAAACAGCAATAAGGTCATCAAAGAAAAATGCAGGTCCAGATAGATTCTCAGCTGAATTCTACATAGAAGAACTAAGCTAGCTGCTTCTCAAATTATTCTGTGAGATAGAAAAAAAAAAAAAAAAGAATTACTACACAACTCTCACTCAACAAAACCAACATCACCATAACCACAAAATCAAATAAATATAACACAAGAAAATTATAAAGCAATGTCACTGATGAAAATAGATGCAAAACTTTTAATAAAAGTTAGCAATTCACATTCAAAATTACATGAAAAAATGGGAGGCTGGGGATATAGTTCAGAAGATAAAGCACTTGCCTAGCATGCACAAAGCCCTAGGTTTGATCCCTAACAACACACACACACACACACACACACACACACACACACACACACACAAAGAAAATGGTACGTGAATGTGAGTAATAGGTTCATTTTTAAGTGTATTTAGTAAAACATTTAGCTGAACAAGTATTGTTGTGGAGAATGACAGCCTGAAAGGACACCCATGATTATCATGACATCTTAGCATTGTATTTTTGCTTGTCTTTCCCAACTAGAATATTAAGCAATAATTTAAATAGTTTTAAGATGTGGATACTATCTATGAAACCAAATTTTGTAACCTTTTCATATAATCATAACATTTTAGGTAGTGAATTTTATTTGAATAGGAAGGAGTTTCGAGCCAGGTGTGGTGGCACATTCTTGAATTCCCAGTACTTGAAAGGCTGAGACCAGAGGATCCAGTTTCACAGTCAGCTACTTAGTGAGAGTCTCCACACTTAGTGAGACCCTGTTTCAAAATAAATAATAAAAATCAGGCTGCGGATGTAGCTTGAAGGTAAAATGACTCTGGGTTCAATCCCCAGTAACATATTAAAAAAAAATAAAAAGAAGAGTTTTGAATCTGTTTGGAAAATATATTTTCTAATAATACAAATTGTTTACGAGATTTTCTTTATTAGATTGTGCTAATGATATCAATTTATTTTTGTATATCATTTTTTGTGAGTAGTCCATTTTAGAGAATGAGATTCTTATTTTATTAAGCCATACATTCTAAGTTAGGATTTTGCTTATGTTTTTACTTTAGCATTTTTGTAAGAAATCAAAATTAAAAATTAATCTACACCAAAATCCACCAAACAAAATAAAATCTTACGAGGACAAAAACAAATATATCCTAACTTATTCAGATTTATTTTCTCTCCACTTTTATTTACAGACTTTTATTTTCTTTCTTCATGGAGAGTCAAAAGGAGCCCCTTATCTGTAGAGAGAAATGTGCATAAAGGAGCTAAAAAAATCGGTATATATTAATTTTATATCATTTTTCAAACATTTGATTGTTTTGCCTAATCCCCAAAACACTCCTATTCTATCACTTTAATGTACAGAGTTTAATACAATTGGTATGAAAAAAAGTTGAATTCAATCTCATTATAAGCACAGTAGTGAGTAAAATATATATCCATTCTGTAAGAATCTGTTTATTTTACAACTAGTAATGAAATCTCTATGGCCTCTTTGTGATACTACTCCTTCTTGCACTTTGGAAAGTCACTTCCCTAAAGAAACATTTTATACTAGCTAGGGAATTTTTTTAATTACTTGCTGAAATTAAATGCTTTGTTGGAATAGATTTGATTTACCATCCTTTTGTCCTATGAGATAAAAATAAAAGTGACAAAACTGCAGTTTAACCAATTCATTGCATATGTGAAAATCTATTCTTTCTATTTTTTATATATTTTTTTATTTATTTAAGGCAGTGAATCCCTAGTTTGAAATATTTTACAGTTTTGGATGTAACTCTTTCACAGTGCAGAATATAGGATACAGAAATAGGGCCTTCATGTAAGTGGCCTAATTTCATATGGGGCATGCTGTTTGTCATGATTTGAAATCTTTAATCATCTTTTTTTTTTCTGAGATATTAGGAATTCTTTGTTTTATTTTTCACTTCCTTTGCATACATGATAAAATTCCAATTTCAAAATTGAGTGTTAACTAGTAGGAAAAATACAGTAATATATCTTTTGTCTTAAATGTTTTCCATCCACCAAACTCCATTTCTCTTTTTATCTGCTTTCCTCTCATTTTCCATTATTTCATTTGATACTATATTTTATTGATGAAGCTATTTGTCCTTTTGATTTCAAAACTGATGCAGTTTCTTCTATATTTTGTTAAAATTCTCTATTCTCCACAAATACTTTATATTACACGAAGAATTGACTTATTCTACTATCCATGATATTTATTGCTACACTTTGTGGTCAAACAGTGCACAATTTTTCCCAGTGGTAGTCACTTGCTACTTAATTATTTACTCTTATCTCTCTCAATCTAGCCTGCAAGCTTCAAAACAAAGTCATGTGTTTTATGGGGAATCGCATGGCTCCCTCAAAAACATTTTAAGAAATAAAAGCTGTAATTAGTGTTTCATTAGCAAAAATTATACATCTATAAATAATACTATTGGATTTACCTGGAATACTGAAAGAAATGAGTCTTTGTCATTTATTAAATTTAACTAGCCGTGTGTGGTGGCACATGCTTGCTTGTAATCCCAGCATTCGGGAGGCTGAGAATGGAGAACCCAGGTTCGAGGCCAGGCTCAGCTACCTAGCGAGGCACTCTGCAACTTAGTGAGAACCTGTTTCAAAATAAAGAATAAAAAATAGGGCTGGGGGTATAGCTCGGAGGTAGAATGCCCCTGAGTTCAATCCCCAGTACTGAAAAAAAAAAAAAATTAACTGAATATCTCACCTAAAATAAGTCTTTTTTTCCTTACCTACTGTCAATGTAAAAAACTGTTGACAGACATATCATTTGTTTTCTAACCTTACTGAATTCAGTAAACATAACTTTACTAATGACTAAAATAAGTAGTCTCTATTTTGCTCTTTTGAGATTTCTGTCTCCAGTGAGTGTGTTATAAATCCCAGCATCATATATTGATCCTGTCACATTAATAAGATATGCTAGATGCACAAAGTTAATTATTGTCATATTTTAACTACTCCAAAAAGAGAATGATATTTGCCATTGCAGTCTCCTCTGAAAAAACCTACAGGGCATAGCTTTGTGACTTGGACCTGATATGCTTTGAATTCTAAAGGCAGAATGGACATGGTCCTAAAATCAGTATCATGAGAACTATTTGAAAGCTTGTATTTCCTGGAATTTAAGGATTTAGATACTACTAGAGAATTTACGCAGGTGTTGTTCTTTTATATTTTTCTTTACTTTAAATATTAAAATTTTACTATTTCTGGGTTGTGTTTACTTGTTCTTTTAGAGGAATATCACTAGTAAAACCATGAGAAAATATACTTATTTCTAAGTACCTATGTAAAAATATAAACCCATAATTTGATTGGCATGATCCTGGGGTAAAAGGATCAAGTTGATTTTTCTGTTTTCAGTTT
>PVLC010020079.1:0-29576 GCA_004027655.1 Graphiurus murinus | reverse complement strand
CAGACCCATCTTTATTGAAATGGAAATAAATTCACATATATGAAGAGAGGGAAAAGCAAGGTACTAATCTTATTTTTATTTAAAAAAAAAGTGTAGTTTCTCTAGATATAATCCAGAAATGATAAAAACATCTCCTCAGGATTTAGTATCCCATTTTTTAAAATGTCTTCTTTCTGTGGCATATGAGCATGGTTAAGTTATTAAAGCTTCTTAAATTATGTCTGAATTGCAAATACACATTAGTCTTAAATTCTTGAAGCTCTTGCCGGATGTGGTGGTGCAAGCTTATAATCCCAGTACTTTGGCAGGCTGAGACAGGAGGATTACACATTTGAGGACAGCCTCAGCAAATAGTGAGACTCTCATCAACCTAGCAAGACCCCTTTTCAAAATAATAAAATAGGGTTAGCTCTGGGGTAAAATACCTCTGGGTTCAATCCCCAGTACCATAATAAATTAGTTAATTAATTTAAAAAATTCTCAAGGCTCTGTTGTCTTTTCAGGTGTCTACTATTATCATGGAGAATGAGTTTCAGCAGGATTATGACATCAGAGACTGTGCTGCTATCAAGGTCAGTGCCCTGCTGAAAAGTCTGCATTAACCAAAAAAAATGAAGACTGAGGTTGCAGCTCAGTGGTCCTGCACACCTTTAGGATGTTCAAGGCCCTGAGCTTTATTAAAAACTTCAGAGAAGCTTATGAAGTTTTCAGGAGTGTCCAGAACACTAATGCAATAAACCGTGTTCTATGTAGAGTCTCCATGTAGGGAGAGATTTGAAAATCAACAACAAAATAAATAAAGGGGGTATGGATGCAGCCTGCATCAGAAACAACCCCAGCTAGGGGCTCTATAATGAGAATCTTACCTCTCGTGCCACAATACCCACCAGAATTTTGGCCTTAATAGCAAAGAGTCCAAAAAGTGATGAGTGCCCCTCCCAGATCATGCCTTCCCCTTCTTTCTCTCCTTTATGTTGACTGGATTCCCAGTGAGCCATTCTGGACCATGTGGAGACAGACAATATCCTAGAAATGGTAGAGCCATAGTGAAGAAGGAGCATGGGCTCCTGAGCCTGGACTAAATACCACTCTCTGATCTCCTCCCCTCGCAACCTGATGCTTGAATATCATGGAAACCCCTAATAGCTAGACCTCTAGCTTGAATATCATGGAAACCCCTAATAGCTAGACCTCTAGCTTGAATATCATGGAAACCCCTAATCGCTAGACCTCTAGCTTGGTCTTTCCCAAATTTTCAAAGTGCAAAATTCTGCAATTTCATGTCAACAAAAGCAGGGGGCTGGGGAGATAAGAATTAGCATTTTGGATATAAACAAGACCTTAAAATTTATTTATGTTACCAACCATCTTGGAAGGCTCTTGCTCAAGCTGTTACTATTTAAACATTCCATTCATTCATGTGTTCATTTATTCTGCAGATATCTTAGTTGCTAGAGCTTAAATAAAGGTCAGGACTGCTGAGCATGAGGTACATGCTGGTAATCCCAGAACTTGGGAGGCTGAGATAGGAGGATCACAGGTTCAAAGCCAGCCTCAGTAACTTAGTGAGACCTTGTTTCAAAATAAAAATTAAAAAGGAAGCCGGGCGTGGTGGCGCATGCTTGTAATCCCAGCATTTGGGAGGCTGAGACTGGAGGATCCGGGTTCACAGCCAGCCTTAGCTACTTAGTGAGGCACTCCACAACTTAGACCCTGTTTCAAAATAAAGAATAAAAAATAGGGCTGGGGGTATAGCTCAGAGGTAGAATGCCCCTGAGTTCAATCCCCAGCACCGCAAATAAATAAATAAATAAATAATTAAATAAATAAATAAATAAATTTTTAAAAGGCTGGAAGTGTAGCTGGGAGGTAGACTGCTCTTGTCTTCAATCCCCAGTTCCACAAAAAGAAGGAAAAAAAAAAGATCAAGACCACAGGACACAGTCCTTTTCCTCTTTTAGGTCATTCACAGGCCATGGCGAAGAGGCTGGCATTTCTATGATGACAGAGAATTTATTTATTTGAGGCCTTTTGCTTGTGATACAAACCTTGAGTGGGTATGTCAGATTCCAAAAGGTAAGTGGTAGTTACTCCTTTTCACCTCCTTCTCATTGTGAATGTTGCGCTAGAAATATGTAAGACAGCCTTTTAATCTGCAATTGGAAATTTTACAAGCCTGTGAGATGCAATTAATATATTAAGCCCCTCTTGCCTGACTTCTGCTTCTAGTTGAAGTCACACTTATTGAAATTTGGTGCTACTTTACTCTTTGATCATGGAAGAATTTGTATAGAAGGCAAAATTTAAAGCGTATTTAGAGAGATTAGATGTTTGGAATGAAAGATTGTTTTAGTAAAAGAAGAGATGTAATGGGGAGAATCATTTTAATGCAAAATTAAACATGAAGATAATCTTGAGAATGATGAGGCATGAATCAAAAAACCAAAATTTATCAAGACCTAGTAAAATTTAGAAGCAATTTTCAGTAAACTCCAAAACTGTCAATACTTCATATAAATTCAAATTCAGGAAACCAGGTAGCCTGACGTAGTGGCATACATCTGTAATTCCAGAACTTGGGAGGCTGAGACAGGAGGATCACACGTTTTAGGCCAGCCTCAGAAACTCAGTGAAACCCTGTTTCAAAATTTTTTAAAGTTTTAAAGAAAAAGGGCAGAGGGTGTAGCTCAGAGATACAACATCCCTGGGTTTAATCTCCAGTATCATCAAAGAAAAAAAAAGTGCCATTGCTCCCTGCAGGGTGCTTCATTGGTAACTGCTACCCCCACCTCCTGTGTGAGCAGTGGGGCACACCCAAGAGTTTAAATAAGGGCAACCTTAGAAATGACAAGCCAGTAACCACAGACAATAATGTGAAGAGATATGATTGTTATGTAGAAAGGGAACTGACTGATTTATTTAGCAAATCTAAATCAACCAAACAAATGAGTCTTCTAAATAATAGCACCCCCACTTTTCCCATGCAGAAACAAAATAAAAAATTAATAATGCTCTTTCATTTGAATTAATCTCCAATCATTTGAAGCAATCAATGATTGCTTGATCCAGAGCTTAACTGTTATGTCAACTCCCCTTTGACTGTACCTGAATTAAGTTACAAGGCATTACATTAACCAGGTTGGATATTTCTCTTGATAATTAGAGCAGCCAAAGTCTATTCAACTTGTATTAATCTGCTTTTTCTGTTTTTCTTAAAGAGATTTTCCTCTTCATTAGCTTAAATCACCATGTCTCTTCTCTTCTTGCCTTGTTATTACCTGGTCCTAATTGGTCCCCTCTTCTCTAAAAGAGATATTTTGAAAACCTATGAATTTTAAGTATTCATAATCACTATGGAGATATATATATATTTCCCTTTAAAATTCTTTTTTAATCAAGAAAACCATATGAAAAATAAGATTCATAAATATGTTTTAGGGAAACTACCACCTGCTAAACACAGCTATTTTTATTATATTTCCTGATAACTATATACACATACATATCCATAATCTTGAGTAAAATAACACCTTACATTCTGCTTTTCTCACTAATTTAGAGATACTTGAAGGCTAGACGTAGCTTCCCCAACACACAAATGTTTAGAAGGCTTTGACAGGATAACAGTCAAGAAACTATGTACATTCTTAACTGACTCACAGTACTACTGGTGGAAATTACCCAGTTGGTGAGGACTGGCTCAGACAAAAAACAACAACAACAAAAAACCAGAAATGCTGGATATGCAGGCAGTCCTCTGAGCAAGGTCTTCTGACATCTTAGCCTTGATACCGCTGCAAAATTATGAACAGCTATTTTACCCTGTAATTTCTAAGATTATATCTTGGGCTTGAAACCAGAGTGACTGGGGCCAGGATGACAGGGGAAAGAAGCAGCTAGGATCTGCTGCTGTCCAGGTGCTTCCTTACGAGTGGTCATGTGATCTACTTAAGACCCAAAGAGTTAAGCGGCTCATCCAGAGTGCCGCCACAGCAGTGTGTGGGGACATGCATCCAACGTATTTTCTTACTAGTTTTATTTAACTTTCTCAAAAGGCTCAATACTGGATCATTGTAGATTTTGTCCAACAATATCTTGGGAGTCAACAAACTCCATTACCCTGGATTTACAGAACAGTTACTCAGGTTCCATTAGATGGAGAAGTGGTTCCTGAGTAATGTAATCCTTCAGTGGTAGATGTCTTGCCACATATCCCTTATGCTCCCATGTAATTTTTACAACATTATCATTTACTTAATTTTACTTTCTAATTATTAGCTATATTTTGTCCATCTAGTCTTTCTCTGAGAATTCCAGGATACAAAGTAAAAGACTGATAGTAATATTTTTTTAACCCAATGCTGGGATCAAACCCAGTCTTTGCATGTGCTAAGCAAGGGCTCTACCGCTGAGCTATATCCCAGTCCTAGACTGCTAGTTATATTTTATTAATATTGAACAGGTCTGCCTTTTTGATTGCCACTAATACAGCTTTAGCATTAGCCCTTAAAATTCAATTCAGTTGACATACCTTGAAATGAAATGGTTTGACCTGACATGAACAAACAAGGCTGGGAGTGGTGGTGCATGCCTGTGATCCCAGTACTTGGGAGGCTGAGACAGGAGGATGGCAGGTTTGAGGACAGCCTCAGCAACTTAGCAATGCCCTCAGCAACCTAGTGAGACCCTGTTTCAAAATAAAATTGGACTGGGGGTATAGTTCAGAGGTAGAGCACCCCTGGGTTCAATCCCTATTAGAAGAAGAAGAATGAAAGGGGAGGGGGAAAGGGAGGAGGGAGGAAGAAGAAGGAGAAGAGAAGAAAAAGGACAAACCTAGCCTGGCATGGTGTCACACACCCATAATTCTAGTACTTAGAAGGCTGAGACAGGAGGATAACAGATTCACAGCCAGCTCCAGCAACTTATCGAGGTCCTCTGCAATTTAATCAGATCCTGTTTCAAAATTTCCAAATGAAATAAAATAAAGCTGGAGATGTGGCTCAGAGGTAGAATGCCCCTGGTTTCAATTTCTAGTACCACAAAAGGAGAAAAAAGGAAGAAGTGGACAAACTTTAGCAGAATTGTGATTCCTTTGGAGCCACATTAAAGGCCATATAGTATGTCGTGATCTCTAATTATATACGTAATGTAAGTCACTTGCTTGCTTTCTTATACAGGCAGCACTCCAAAAACACCAGACTGGTACAATCCAGGTGAGTTTATTCTCAATTTCTCAATCTAGGTGAGAAATTTAGCAAAAGCTGCTTTTATCTTTGTGATAATGTATGTAGTTAATTATTTAAGTGCCAATTTCTTCTCTATCACATCTTCAAGTGAAATATAATGTCTCCCAGCAAGGAAGGTGGGTGGATGGTGTGGAATAAGGTGCTGAGGCTGGATTTTCCTTCTCTGTGATTACAGGGGAGTGGCAAAGTCACTGACTCAGGAAACCTTGGTTCCTTGCAGTCAGTACTGTTCCAGTCAAAGAGAGCCAGTAATCTAGGTAGATGACTGTGTTAGTCAGATTTCCATTACTACAACAAAATAAATGAGAAAATCAACTTAAAAATAGGAAAGGTTTGTTTTGGCTCACATTTTTGGAGGTTTTTAGAATGTCGTCTTTTGACCCTGTGGTTTGGAGGCATGTGGCAAGGTCATACGTCATGGTAGGGAGCACTTGGTAGAACAAAATCGTCACCTCATGATGGCTAGAAAGTGAGAGAAAAAGGAGGCCCCAGGATTCCAATATGTCTTTCAAAGACATGCCTCCATATAGAAGACTTCCAGCTACATCCCGCCTGTTAAAGGTTCTACCACCTCCCAAGAGAGTCATGGGCTGGGAACAAAGCCTTTAGCACGTGAGCCTTTGCGGAACACTTACCCACACTATAATAGTTATTATTTGTAAATAGTTTTAAACATTACCCCATGGCTAGAAGGAATAGTTTGGTTGGCACAGTTATAACTCTGATCTTTTTTTATTTAGAGCGCACTGGAATTCATGGGCCTCCAGTTATAATTGAAGGAAGCGAATATTGGTTTGTGGCTGATCCTCGTTTAAACTATGAAGAAGCCGTCCTGTACTGTGCTAGCAATCACAGCTTTCTTGCTACTATAACATCTTTTACAGGACTAAAAGCCATCAAAAACAAAATAGCAAATGTAATTTAAAAGAATACATTTTCAAATATGTTTATTGTTATATTTATTTCATTAAAAAATATTTCCAGCCTGGCATAGTGGTGAGTACCTGCAATTCTAGTACCTGAGAGGCTGATAAAGGAGGATTGCAGGTTCATGGCCAGCTTCAACTACTTAGTGAGGCCCTCTGCAATTAAGTGAGACCCTGTTTCAAAATAAAGAATGAAAAATAGGGCTGAGAGTAGAGCTTGGAGGTAGAATGCCCCTGGATTCCATCCCCAGTTCTGCAAAAAAAAAGAAAAGAAAAGTTAAATGGAATTGCCTAATGGTTTTTTGGTTTGGGGCTTTTGGGGGTTTTTTGTTTGTTTGTTGTTTTTGTTTTTGTTTTGTTTTATTAATTGGTACATTGTAATCATACATCGTTGTTAGGTACAAACTAATAAAGGCATATATGCATACATTTCCCATCTAACCCCTTCCCCAATTCCCACCCCACTCCCTCACCCTCCCTCCTTCTCAAGTTCAGTTTAGTGATTGACTTTGATATATTTGTGAAAGTACATCATGTGCATTAGGGTGCTCCCCCACCTCTGTCTATCACCTTCCGTTAAGACAACTTCTTTGCTTATCTAGGGTTTCTCCTTTTTCATCTGGAGTTCCTCTTATACCCCATCTTCTCCCTAGCATCCGCATATTAGGGAGAACATATGCTTTTTTACTTTTTAAGACTAACTAAGCTCACTTAACATAATGTTTTCCAGTTCCATCCATTTCCCTGCAAATAACATGATTTTGTTCTTCTTTATGGCTGAGTAAAATTTCATTGTGTACATGTTCCATAGTTTTGTAATCCATTCATCTGTCAATGGACATCTTGGCTGTTTCCATAGTTTGGCAATTGTGAATTGTGTGGCTTTAAACATAGATACACATGCATCGGTCTGATAGTTTGGTTTCCATTCTTTTGGGTAGATACCCAGAAGTGGTGTTGTTGGATCACATGGTAAGTTCATTCCCATTTGTCTGAGGATCCTCAATACTGTTTTCCAAAGTGGTTGCACTAATTTGCAATCCCACCAACAATGTATTTGGATTCCCACTTCTCCACACCCTCGCCAGCATTTATTGTTGTTCATGTTTTTGATGATTGCCATTCTGATTGGAGTTAGGTGAAATCTCAAGGTAGTTTTGATTTGCATCTCTCTGATTGCTAATGATGTAGAACATTTCCTCATACATTTATTGGCCATTTGTATTTTTTGTGAGGTGTCTATTTAGATCCTTTGCCCATTTTTTGATTGGGTTATTTGTTTTCTTAGCTGTGAGTTTCTTGAGTTCTCTGTATATCCTAGATATTAGTCCTCTATCAGAAGAGTAGCTGGCAAAATTTTTCTCCCACTCTGTGGGCTCTCTGTTGAGGTTCTTGATAGTTTCCTTTGCTAAACAGAAGCTCTTCAGTTTAATGCAATCCCATGTATTGATCTTCCTTTGAGTTGCTTGTGCTTTGGGGGTCTTGTTGAGAAAGATTTTACCTGTGCCTGTGTGTTGTAGTATTGGCCCTATGCCCTCTTCAAGTAGCTGCAAGGTCTCTGGCCTGACTTTCAAGTCTTTGATCCACCTTGAGTTGACTCTTGTGCAGGGTGAAAAAGTGGGGTTTATTTCCATTTTCCTGCATATGGTTAACCAGTTTTGCCAACACCATTTGTTAAAGAGGCTATCTTTTTTCCAATGTATGTTTTTGGCTCCTTTGTCAAAAATCAGTTGACTGTAAGCACGTGGGTCTATATCTGAATCTTCTATTCTGCTCTATTGGACTATGTGCCTGTTTTTGTGCCAATACCAGGCTGTTTTTATTACTGTGGCTTTGTAGTAGAGTTTGAAGTCAGGTATTGTGATACCTCCTGCATGGTTCTTATTGCTAAGAACTACTTTGGCTATCCTGGGCTTTTTGTTGTTCCAAATGAATTTAAGGACTGATTTTTCTATGTCTATGAGGAGTGACCTTGGTAATTTCATGAGTATTGCATTGAATCTGTAGATCATTTTTGGAGAATGGCCATTTTGATGATATTTATTCTGCCCATCCAAGAGCATGGAAGATCTTTCCATCTTCTAAGGTCTTCATTGATTTCTTCTTTCAACTTTTTGTAATTTTCTTCATAGAGGTCTTTTACCTCTTTGGTTAGGTTTATCCCTAAGTATTTTATTTTTGGGGGTGCTATTGTCAGTGGAATTGTCTTATGGATTTCTTTTTCAGTGGTTTTATGGTTGGCATACAGAAAAGCTTCTGAGTTTTTAAGATTGATTTTGTATCCAGACACTTCGCTGAATTTTTTGATCAGTTCTATAAGTTTTTGGATTGAGTTTGTTGGGTCTTCTAAGTATAGTATCATGTCATCTGCAAAAAGGGATAGTTTTAGTTCTTCTTTCCCTATCTTTACCACTTTGATTTCCTTCTCTTGCCTTATTGCTCTGGCAAGAGTCTCAAGTACTATATTGAACAGAGGAGGTGATAATGGACATCCTTGTCTTGTTCCTGTTTTTAGTGGGAACTGTTGCAGTTTTTCTCCATTTAATATGATATTGGCTGTGGGTCTATTGTATATTGCCTCTATGATGTTGAGGTATGTTCCTTCTATTCCGATTTTGTGCAGTGCTTTTAGCATGATCTTGTCAAATGCCTTTTCAGCATCAATTGAGATGATCATGTGATTTTTGTCTTTTATTCTGTTTATGTGGTGAGTTACATGGATTGTTTTTCATATGTTGAACCAGCCTTGCATCCCTGGAATGAACCCGATTTGGTCACGGTGTATAATTTTCTTGATGTGGTTTTGAAAGCGCATTGCTAGTATTTTGTTTAGCAGTTTTTGCATCTAAGTTCATCAATGATATAGGCCTATAGTTTTCTTTTCTTGAACTGTCTTTATTTGGCTTTGGTATTAGTGTGATGTTGGCTTCATAGAATGTGTTTGGGAGGGTACCGTTTCTATTTCACAGAATAGTTTGAGGAATATTGGGATTAGCTCTTCTATAAATATTTTATAAAATTCACTTGGGAAACCATCTGGCCCTGGGCTTTTGTTTGATGGTAAACTATTTATTGCTTTTTCTATCTCTTGATTGTTATTGGTCGGTTTAAGTTTTCTATATTTTCTTGACTCAATTTAGGAAGGTTATATGTGTCTAGAAATCTCTCAATTTCTTCTAGATTTTCCATTTTGTTGGAGTATAGTTTTTCAAAATAGTTGTGTGTGTGTGTGTGTGTGTGTGTGTGTGTGTGTGTGTGTTTTGCTGGGAATTGAACCCAGGAGCATTCTACCTCTGAGCTCCACCCCCAGCCCAATATTTTATTTTTTTATTTTGGAACAGAGTCACTAAGTTGCAGAGGTCCTCACAAATTGCTGAGGCTGACCAGGAACCTGCGATCCTCCCATCTCAGGCTTCCAAGTACTGGGATTACAAGGGTGCACCACCACGCCTAGCTGTGCTTAATGTTTTAAAATATACAAGATTAATAATAAATGTCAGTTTATGAGATGAGTATCAGTAGGTAATATAAATGATCCTAATTCACTCTCATGTTTTCTGCTAAAAGTTAATGTTATAGCTAAGTTTCTGCTCCTACAAATAAGTGAATTTGTAAAATAGCTTTTGGGAAGAAAAATAATTGGTACATTTTAAAATTTGTAATTAACTGCAATAAGACCCGGTGTTCATAATATATTAGCCCATAATAAATAATTATGTGTGCCAATAATATATAATTAATAATAATTATTATTAATAATTGCATTAAGACACTGTATGCCCATAATATATTAGCTAGTCTATATATTATATATTTCTGTAGTTATAGAAACTCTATTTTCTATACCTGAAATAGGGTCTGTGAATATACAAAATAAGAACTGTCAAATTGCTTTTTTTGGTGAAAGGTCTTGGTTGATATAATTTTGAGAACAAATAATTAAATGTTTGAAAATTTTAGAGATTGCAACTATAATTAGATGTATTTAAGTCAGAACTCTCCTAGAAAAGTCAGCTTCTATAAGGGTGGGTGTTTGGTTCTTTTGCAGATATCTGGTGCTGAACAGAAGTGGTGGATGAGAACTGATGAGCAGCCAATAGATCGTCATTTTCTGTAGTGCGTGACATCATTGACTCTGCCTTTGTAAATGTATCACTTAAAAGCAGTGGCCCCAGATTCCCCTTGACTGAATGGGTTACCATTTATAAACAATTTCAAAAAATAATGCATAAACTGTCTAGATTAAAGAAACCAAGTCCCATTGCCTATTAGTGTCAAGAAAAAAAGTGCAAAATAATTGCATTAGCATTGTTTAGAATTAAAATAACTTACAGGAAAAAATAGCAAAATGGGATATTAGTTACATTCTGAGTCATCCAATCTCTTACTTACTTTCAGCTCACGACACCCATGGCACCACTTTCCCAGGAGGTTTGAGGAGGAATGCTTGCCCATGTCTGCCAAGACCTGGTTTATGGGTAAAGTTAAATCCACACTCTTTCATGTTGACATATAATATGTGAGCTCCAGGTTCAGTTACTAGCTTAATCTTGTTTTCCTTTTGACTATATTTGGTAGCTTCATCTTATTTTTATTTATTGTTAATCACAATAGCTCAAATTCCTAATGCAAATAAAGGTGCTTTTCACTGTGAATATTTTAACTTTCTGTATCCTAAAGCAGTTACTTAGAAATAAACTTGCCACTTTTGTAAATGACAAACATGCAGACAAATTAAAAAAGGTGAACAGGGAATAGTTCTAAAATACAGTTGATGTCCCTCATTAAACATACAGTTTTTGCCTTTTATTAAACTCCTCTTTTAATTTTCTTCTAGTTCTTAACATCTTTCTTTAGAGGGCCTATAGTTAAACCAAATATGTGCTTTTCTTATAGACAACATTGGTATTCTATATTTACTGATATGAATAATAATGGAAAACAGGAATTACTAGGGAAGAAAGAGAATATGTTTTAACCATTTGGGAAAGACTGATTCAAAGAGCCTTTCTTAAGCTGGGCATGCTGGCACATGCCTATAATCCCAATATTTGGGAGGCTGAGACAGGAGGATCACAGGTTTGAGACCAGCCTAGGAAACTTAACCAGACCCTTAGCAACTTGGCAAGACCCTGTTTAAAAGTTAAAAAAAAAAAAAAAAATGGGGCTAGTAGTATAGCTTGGAGTTAGAATGCCTGTTGGTTCATCCTCCAGTACAGAAAATAAAAAATAAATAAATAGCCTTTGTTGGTTATAGCTCCATGGCAGGGCATGTGCTTAGCATGTATGAGGTCCCGTGTTCAACCCCAAACACCAAAAAAATAGAATAAAATAAAATGTCTTTTTTTTTACTAATGGGTTGTTTATAAAATGCACTGAACAAAAATATCTCACCATTGCAATCCTGCTTTTATTTCTCAGACTTAAGTAAACCAACAGACTGTAGTATCAAGTTGCCCTTCATCTGTGAAAAATACAACGTTTCTTCATTAGAGAAATACAGTCCTGATTCTGCAGCTAAAGTACAATGTTCTGGGGATTGGATTCCTTTTCAGAATAAGGTAAAAAGATAATTTCACCATTTTGCAAAAAATAATTACTTTCATCTAGATGTAAAACCTATAGCAGAAGAGCAACTCATGAAATGTCCCCACTAAGACAGCCCCTGCTTACATCAATATCCTACCTGATCTCTCTGTGGCAGAAACCATGGTGATATCAGGAGTTAACTCTCAAGTTAGTCATGCCTGCAGGTTTTTCAAAGTGCAACCTTCCTATTCTGTTGCTCGAAATATTTAAATTGCCAAGTTGATCTGTCAATGGGTAGTACTACATTGAATAGTCAGGACTATCTCTGTGGCCTGTAGGAAATGGACTTAATGTCTGGCTGCTGCTTTCTTTCTCCCTCAAGGAGAGCAACCAAGCAACATCCAACAATCAAATTAGATCAGCATTTCCCAAAGGACTCTTCAGAGACTGCACATATACTACAAAATATTAATCGTTGATTTTGCCTCCAAATGGGTGTTTTATGATTAAAAACGTTTGGGAATTGCAGCATTTCATATCTGCCTCTTTGATGTGCATAATCCATTTTGGTATATGTATCTGTTAGGAAATGTGCTTGGCTGCTAAAAAGAAATTGCCACAGTATGCTAAAACATTTGTTCTCTCGCATAAAAGAAGCTTAAAGGTAAACCAGCTGGATTGGTGTGGAGACTCCACAAATCTTCAAAATGAGGTTCCTTTGTGTCTGTCTGCCCTCCTTATTATAAGGCTGCCACACTCAAGTTTAGGCTCTTCTCCCTTGGGTCTTTTCTAGAAGCCACCAAGTGACTTTGCCTATATCTTATTGGTCACTATAGTCTGTAAGAAAGCTGAAAAAAAAATTTTTTGATAGGATGTCCCAAAAAACACAATTTGGGGATATACTACTCACACTAAAGTGATGGTAATGTCAAAAAGGAAAAGAGAGAAATATATTTGACAGCTGAAAGCATCTGTAGTAAAGTGAGGAGTATATTTTGACTATTAAAAATTAGGAAAGTGCTGGGTGCATGTATGTCAATGTCAACATGTCATACATTATGATGTAATACCAAAATGCACCAATAAAAGCACATGGAAAAAATATTAAAAATAAAAAAATTAGGACAATCTTTTCTCCAAGGTACTAGGACTATGCTAATTAGCATAGTTGTTATAAAATTGAATTGAAATATCCTGCTAAGAGAAAGATCCTTTTTTTTTTTTTTTAAAGTGTGTTTCTTAATATAGGACAGTGATGATTAAGAGCATAGACTTTATGCTGGGAATGTAGCTCAGTGGTAGAGTGCTTGCCTAGTATGTGTGAGACCCTGGCTTCAATCTCCAGTACTACAAAAAGAAAGAAGGGGGAAAAAAAAGCACAGACTTTGAAATCAGATGGGACAAAGTCTAAATGCTAACCTTACCATTTTATGTGTATTGTATTTAAGGGTCAAGTTACTTAGTTTCCCCGTGCTTCAGTTTTCCCATTTGTTGTGAGAATTAAATGAGATTATACCACAAAAATTGCCTAGCACTTAGGAAGCACTCTATAAATGGGAGATTTTTTTAAAAATATGTAATAGTTCAAAGACTACTCTTCAGTTGTTTCTATTGAGTGTAGACCTGAATTGTTATGGTACCACTTTGTAAATTTCCATATCTCAAAGACTGAATATTACAAGTCTATTAAAAGGTAAGGCATTTACTTCCTACATGAGCTTTCATGTATCTGCAGTCTCACTTCACCTGTGTTTTTGTTTGCAGTGCTTTCTCAAGATCAAGCCCCAGTCTCTTACGTTTTCTTATGCAAGTGATGCTTGTCACTCCTATGGCGGGACCCTCCCTTCTGTGTTGAGCCAGAGTGAACAAGGTACCAGAATTGTTTGAGAAGCATGTTTTATTCTTATATGGGAACCAACTTAGTTCTGGGGAGACTGTGGAAATTTAACATATAAAATAGTCTTATTAAACTACTTTTATACAGAGCATGTAAAACACTAGATAGATAGATAGATAGATAGATAGATAGATAGATAGATAAGCAAAAGGTATTCACTGACATTTTTTGTACAAGTATTTCTTTCATTTCAACAAATAAATGTTTTTTTTTAATATCTTTCTAACAGATTTTATTACATCCTTGCTTCCGGATATGAAAACTGACTTATGGATTGGTCTGCGCTGGACTGCTTATGGAAGAATAAACAAGTGGACAGATGACAGAGAGCTGACATACAGCAACTTTCACCCATTGCTGGTTGGTCGGAGGCTGAGTGTACCAACAGATGTATGTTTTTGTGAATCAATAATCTATATATCTCTGTGAAATAATTGAGTCTCCCATAAATTATTGAATTAAGAACAAGGACGTATGTTTTTAGATTTTTTATACATTTATTGCTGCATTACAGTCTCACAGCATAATACAGTTTATAGTGATGGTGGCATACGAGCACACAGCACTTGGTGGGCTTCCCCCCACATCCCTCCCCATGCCCCCTTCCCCATACAGGATATTGAGATTGGCATTGGTATTATCACATAGGTACATAATGTCCATGGAAGTAATTCCTTCATTGATTCTCTCTCCCCGCCCCCACCCAAACCACCTCCCTCACTCCACTGAGGTTTCTCCTCCATTATCTGGAATCCCTCTGGTATCCTGTTTATTCCCAAGCTTCTGCATATTAAAGAAAACATATGACCCCTCACTTTCTGTGACTGGATAATCTCACTTAACATAATGTTCTCTAGGTCCCTCCATTTTTCTGCAAATGACATAATTTTGTTCTTTATTGCTGAGTATAATTCCGTTGTGCATATTTCCCATAATTTTGCAATCCATTCATCTGTTGATGGACACCTAGGTTGGTTCCATTCTCTGATTTCAGTCCCTTTGGAAAGATACTCAGAAGTGGTATAGCTGGATCATATTTGGGTCCATTCTCAGTTTTTTGAGGAATCTCCACACTGATCTCCATAGTAGTCGTACTAGTTTGCAATCCCACACCAACAGTGTAGAAGAGTTCCTATTTCCCCACAACCTTGCCAACATTTATTGTTGCTTTTCTTCCTGGTGATTGTCATTATTATAGGGGTTAGATGGAATCTCAGTGTAGTTCTGATTTGTATCTCCCTGATTGCAAATGCCTTTGAACATTTTTTCATATATTTATTGGCCATTTGTATTTCTTCTTTTGTAAAGTGTGTATTTAATTCAATTGACAAGGACCTATTTATGATTTTGATTATATGCCATATTCAGAATAGGCAAATTTATAAAGATTGAAAGTTGATTAGTGGTTGTTAGAAGTTAAGGAGGATGGAGGGCTGGGAATGATGACTGTAGGGTATAAGATTTCTTTTTTTTATTTTTTAAAATTTTACTATTGGTACATTGTAATCATACATCTTTGTTAAGTACAAGCTGATACAGAGTATAAAAATGTTCTGAAATTGGGGATATTTATACAACTCTGTAAATACACTAAAAACTATTGACTGTGCACTTTAAATGGGTGAATTGCATCCTATATAAATTATAACTCGATAAAGCTGTTAAAAGGGCAACAAACGGAGTTGGGTATGGTGGTGCACACCTATAATCCCAGGAATTGTAAGGCTGAGACAGGAGGATTACAGGTTCAAGACTAGCCTTAGCAACTTAGCAAGACTCTCAGCAACTAGCAAGACCCTGTTTCAAAACAAAAAATTATTAAAAATGGCTGGAGGTATATCCTGGAGGTAGAATGACTCTGGGTTCAATCCCCAGTACCACAGGAGAAAAGAATAACAACAAATAGTACTTCATAACTCTAGCCTTCAGATAGATGACCTAATTTTTTGTTGTTAAATATTATGTTGACTCTTTAAGATAAAACTAGGGCTATGCAAGGCCCTGAATTTGATTCCCAATACTGCAACAACAACAAAAACTGATTCTATTACAAAATTATTTTATATTTTTCATCAGAAATAAATACTGGAACCAGGTATGGTAATACATGCTTATAATCCTAGTACCTGGGAGGCTAAAACAGGAGAATTGCAAATTTGAGAAAAGCCCCAGCAACTTAGTGAGGCCTTGTTTCAAAATAAAAGATAAAATAGGCCTGGGGGTGTAGCTCAGAGGTAGAATGCCTCTGGGTCTCTCAGCAACCTAGCAAGACATGTTTCTGGCAATCACTTTGGAACAGTATGGAGGATTCTCAGATGAATAGGAATTAACCTACCATATGATCCAGCAATACCACTTCTGGGTATCTACCCAAAAGAATGGAAACCAAACTGTCAGACCAATGCATGTGTATCTATGTTTATAGCCGCACAATTCACAATTGCCAAACTATGGAAACAGCCAAGATGTCCATCGACAGATGAGTGGGTTACAAAACTATGGGATATGTACACAATGGAACTTTACTCAGCCATAAAGAAGAACAAAATCATGTTATTTGCAGGGAAATGGATGGAACTGGAAAACATTATGTTAAATGAGATTAGTCAGTCACAAAAAGTAAAAAATTGTATGCTCTCCCTAATATTCTGAAGCTAGGGAGAAAATGGGGCATAAAAGGGACTCCACATGAAGGAGAAACCGTAGGTGAGCAAAGAAGTTGACTTAACTGAAGGCATGGGGGGTGGAGGGACACCCTAATGCACATGATGTACTTTCACAAACATATCAAAGTTAATCACTAATCTGAACCTGAGGAGGGAGGGCTAGGGAGTGGGGCAGGAATTGGGAAAGGGTTAAATGAGAAATGTGTGCATGTATGCCTTTACCAGCTTGTACCTAACAAAGATGTATGATTACAATGCACCAATTAAAAAAATAAAATTAAAAAAAAGGACTGGGGTTGTAACTCAGAGGTAGAACACCCCTAGTTTCAACCTCTAGTACCACAAACAAAAAAATTTTTGATAGCACAGTGCTAAGTATTACTGTAGTTGTTTTATATTATTTCTAATAGTTATTCTTTAACTGTTTAAAGAAATAATCAATATTGGCACTATTTTGTTTTTTAACTTCTAAAGTTAATTGCCACCGGGCTTGGTGGTACACCCTTGTAATCCCAGTACTTGAGAGGCTGAGGCAGGAGGATTGCAGATTCTCAGCCAACCTTAGCAACTTAGTGAGGCCTTCCTCAACTTAATGAGACCCTGTTTCAAAATAAAAATGTAATAAAAATAGGGCTGGGGGTATAGTTCAGAGGTAGAATGCCCCTGGGTTCAATCCCCTGTACCCCCTACACACACAAAATTAAATGTCCTTTTCTCATGTTTTGAAAGTTTATCAGAGATTCCTTAGAAATTTCATAGTAAGCTCCTTCATGGGATTTTTTTTTTTTTTTACATAGGAAAAAAAATGGAATTCAAAGTTTTGTCTGTTAGTTTCATGACTGCATGTATATATTTGTCTTTTTGTTTAGTTCTTTGAGGAAGAGTCCCACTACCACTGTGCTCTGCTACTCAACCTCCAAAAGTCGCCTTTTACTGGGACATGGAATTTTACTTCCTGCAATGAACGCCATACGGTATCTCTCTGTCAGAAATACGCAGGTATCAATTACTATTTAGATAACTATGATACTTTATTATATATGGTTCTTTTTATGAAAATCTTATAAATTAATTCATAAGTTTATAACCATATAGCTTAATTTTTCAGTATAGGTAAATTCATATTGATTCAGTGACAAAGATGATCTGAAATGGAATGTGATTTTTTTCAAGTAGCCTTGCCATACTTAATTAAATATAAAAATTAAGTATATTGTGGAATATATTAATAGTAGTTGTCTAGTGAGAGTAAGTGATGACTTAATTTTGTTCTTTCTGCCATTTTTCCAAATTTTATTTTTTATCTTGGAGAAAGGAGACAAACTAATATTTTTAATTTAGTCCTATTGTTAATATTTTTAACTTAGTGCTAAATAAACATACACTGTTAAATTTACCAGTAATAAAAATAGATATAAAGCATTCTAAGTAGATTGCTGTTTGTGCCTTCCTATAATCCAAATAAAAGTAAAATGTATACTTAAAATAGAAACATCCATCTTTTGAACAAGATATTTTTGAAAAGATTTTATATAGTTTTCATTGACTGCAATGAGTTTTTAATAAATGCTAAGGAAAAAAAATTGTCATATAATAAGAACCTGAAGTAGATCTTTCTTATACTTTGACAGGGTTTTTTGTTTTTGTTTTTATTTTGCTAAATTTAATCTTTACCAATTTGTCCTATGCTTTTTAGTAACTTACTTGCCTTATTCAGATAAGTGATATAAAAGAGAAATTCAAATATGCCCTCTTGTAAGTGGCTTTATACGTTTTCTCATGGTAGCTCTCCCATGAAAACTTTGTAAGGGGACACTTTTAAGTACCTTCCCTAGTGGAGCTGTTTACATAAAGGAGGTATTTGACTCCAACGTGAAATAGCAATCTTACTGCAGGCCACTTTTATTTGTAGCTTTTTTCCTTCCTAAACCAAAGCAAATAAACAAAAAATAGTTTTGATTTTAGAAACCAAATGTTGCAGGTCAGACATTTGACCTAAGGTATACAGCAAGACATACCTAATTTTCCCACTCAAAATCGAAAATAAGTAAATAGGCAAGTGATATCTAAGTAGATTAGTAAGGGGAGGAAATCGAAAAAATGTCCTGTGACTTACAGGAGGATTGCAGATTCTCAGCCAACCTCAGCATCTTAGCAAGGCCTTCCACAATTTAATAAGACCCTGCTTCAAAATAAAACAGGGGTTGTTGTTGTTGTTATTGTTGTTTTCTCTTACATGCAGAAATTAAAGACAGACAGCCCTCGCAGAATACTTCGGAAACTGTAAAGTATCTAAATAACCTGTACAAAATCATCCCAAAGACACTGACATGGCATGATGCTCTAAAAGAGTGTCTGAAACAAAATATGCACCTGGTGAGCATCACCAACCCTTACCAGCAGGCGTTCCTGGCTGTGCAGGCGCTCCTTCGCAACTCTTCCTTCTGGATTGGACTCTCCAGTCAAGACGTGAGTTTTTGATTCTAACTCCAGGACCAGGCAAGGGAATATGCTATTTTTATTGTGCAGAGCATCTCTCATAAAGTAAAAGAAACCAGAGATGGAAATTTTCAGTAAATATATGTAAATTTCATGAATATATGGGTTTTTGTAGTGATGATCTTTCTGCAAGTAAAAGATTTAGTGCTTTACTATTTAGATGAAGAAAAAGACCTAGTGGACAAAAATACTTGAGCACTTCTTCTTATTTATTCTAACCAAAGTCTGAGCTAGAATCAGGAACTGCCATATTGCCTTAGCCAATGGAAAGATGACAAGAGGGAAGAACTTAAAAATCAGATGGGGATGGGTGTCTGGAAGCACTGGGGATGGTGTTGAAGGGAGCTTTCCATCACTTTTAAAATCTGCAGAGAGAAGTTAAGCTGCTCTAAAAAAGGATTAGAATAGTGTTTCACATCTTAAGTCCTGCTCCTGGGAAGATGTGTTGGGTACTTCCCATTCATTTGACAGCCCAGCAAAGATTGCCAGTCCCCTATTAATTCCCAGTACTGACCTATGTACATGCAGCACAAATAAGAGCTATTGACTGTAATCAAATAGGGGATTTTTGTTGTTGTTAAGAAAGCCATTCTGTTCCTCTCAGCACTGTAGGCCATGGTTGCCTCTCTTCTCAACCATAGTGTACCCCAGTATAAAAAGATGGGTCTGGGGCCACATGGGAGAAACTGACTGAAGACAATTTAGTCCTAGCACAAGCCTGGGATAGAACTGGAAAACAGATGGAAAAAACAGAACTGTTACCCGAAGCTCAGTTAAGAGTGGCATTTAGAGATGGCTTGAGCAGTGGCCCTCCTGGCCCTCTGGATATCTAAAATCTACCCTCAAATCAAGCCTGCCAATCAGGGAGCTGCTGTTCCAGCCCTGACAGCGTCCACCTTCATAGCAATGCATTTACTTGCTTTCTGATCAGCGTTTAGCGCTCTGTGAAACCGATCACTGCATTGATTGTTGGTAATAAGTTATTACATTTCCTAGTTTCAGTCACCTTAAATCTGAACAATATTATCACTGTAGAAAATCCGTAAATATAGTAAAGTAAAAAAAGAAAATTAAAATCACTTTTATTAATGGGAATGTTATTAAGGTATCTGAAGATAAATGTGGCTTAGTGTTTTTTTAAAACAATTGAGGTCATGCTGTTTTATAGCCTCCCCCTTAATGATTTTTCTTATTTTACTTTCAATCTTCACCTATAGTTTCCTTTTCTTTTTATCCTTAATTTAAGCATATTCTGTGTAGGTATATATTATATATCTTCATAAGCTGCCCTAGATCTTTGAAACATGAAAGGATATTAATAAATAATAGTTTATGTTGAAAGCATTGATAAGATATTAAAATATTTTAATGGAGAATAGTAATAAAAAAAGATTTTTCCTTAAGTAAAATAACACTGGGTGAAGGGTGGGGGAGAAAGTGAGCAGTCTGAAGACAGGTAGACCAGCTGTTTTGTATAAATTTGTGTGGGAATTTGTGTCAGCCTGAACCAAGGCATGTTTAGTGTCTGAGGTACAGTAGTTCTGGGTTAGATAAAGCCCAGCACACACTATGGCAAAGGGTCACTTAAGTATTTAAGGTGTCCCCAAGTCAATGGTAGGGCCAGGAGAATAGAGCAAGACCTAGGACATTTTAGTGAATGTTGGGAAGGAACAAGGGGACCAACTCTTCAATGACTGTCAGAGAGAGGAAGTCTACAGTGATGAGAAAGGCATGAAACTGAAAGGAAACGCCTGGAAGAGATAGAAATGCATACTACCTCTTTCTTCTAGCCCTTTGGTGTCTAAGAATGAAAAACAGCCTACCCTGTGGCGTAGACCTGTAATCCCAGTACTTGGGAGGCTAAACAAGAGGATTGCAGGTTCCAGGCAAGCCTCAGCAACTTAGGAAGGCCCTCAGCAACTTAGTGATACCCGTTTCAAAATAAAATAAAATAGGGCTAGGAGTGTACATCAGAGGTAGAACACCCCTGAGTTTAATCCCAAGTAAACCACACACACACACACACACACACACACACACACACACACCTCCAGAATTCAGTGCAGAAATATTTGTAGTCTTACTCAAGAGATTTCATATTCAGTAAAGAGACAGAGGGTGTGGGAGGATTTGTGTCTGATGGAATGAAATTCCAAAGTCCAGGGACTGGAGATGCAGCCCAAGTATGGAGTCGGGCAGTGTAGACAGGAGTGCAGACAAAGTCTTACCCCCACAGGGCTGTGGCTGAGGCCTCCACAGCTGAGGGATTGACTGGCCAGGGCTCACCACTGGGGCTCAGGTCAAGAACAGTTCAGTACTAAGGCTTGACTGTTTGCTGTTCATGGTTCACTAAGGAGACTGGGTCTGGCCTTTGCTCGTCACAATGCAAATGGCCTCAGGAAAGCTTTGCTCAGTATTTCAGTTAGGCCAGTGTTGGTTATGTAAGACCCAATGCTCTGGTAGCAACATGGAGACCCTCATGTACTCTATACCCCATTTCCTGGACTTCTGTACCTACTCTGTAAATTCTATTTCAAGATTGGTGGGTGGGCAGGTCCTGGTCAGGATGTAAAAACAGGTGTTCACAGACTTGTAGTATACAACAGAATATAATAAAGGAAGAAGCTGCCACAGCAAAGAATTTTTATATATATGTTGTAAACTTAATTGGTTGTGATTAACTTTTAGAAAAACAAGTCTGTGGAGAAACAGTTTCAGCCTAGAGTGTAGGCTCTATCTGAAAGCAAATGAAGGTTGGATACTATGTTGCTGAAAACTTGGCAAACCAAGTACAGAAGGAGGCAAGCTTTCTTTACAGTGAGGTAGTGTTCTGCCGGAATTTGTTCTCAGGAGAGCAGCTTCTTGGTCTGGTAAAATGTGTCCTTGCCTTCTAAAATATTTGGGACAAGGAGACTTAGAACAAAGAGGTTTATAGACTAAGACTTTATCTCATTCATTCTGGTTCTATACAAAATATCTTACAACTTTATGAAAGAGAGCCTGTCTATTTTCTCTGTCTGTAAGTAATCAAGCTAAGATTTCTCAGTAAGAGAGCAGCAGCAGCAGGGGCAGAAAGCTTGCCTACATTTTCAGCTAAAGAAAAATAAACAGATGCACTTCTTCACTGCATGGGTGTGAACGTATTCTTGCGACCTCGTCTCATTCCACACCAATCGAGAGACCCCTGACCCTGTTGCCAAGAGGGCTGGACCCCGACAAGAAGCTTCACTCCAAAGATAGGTGTCAAAACAATAATGTGAAATCCACATGGTCTAAGGAATTAAAAGGAAGAGAACTAATGTTTGTGTGCCTTTATATACCAACTAACCACTGGGCTACTTTTTTTTACACATGACCATAATTAACTATCCTATTAATTCTTTTTTTAAATTATCTCATTAATTCTAACTCCATGAAGTTGTGCCACAGTCATTTAAAAGATGAGGGAATGGAAATTTGAAGAGGTAGGCTCACAAATCAAAAGCTAATAAGTGCTGGGTGTGGTGGTGCACACCTGTAATCACAGTACTTGAGAGGCTGAGATAAGAGTATCACATGTTCGAGGCTAGCCTCAGCAACTTAGTGAGGTCCTGTTTCAAAATAAAATAGCTCAGAGGTATAGCTCAGAGGTAGAACACTGCTGGGTTCAATTCCCAGTACCTCAAAATTAATTGCTAGTAAGTGACTAACCCAGAATTCAAAGCCAGATATGCTTAGCTCCAAAGCCTGTTCTTTCCACTGTACTATGTTGTCTCCAAATTTATTGGTGATTACAATGGTCCTCACTCCATTGTAGCTCTCTCGTTTCCAGTGACAAGCAATTCCAAAGATGTGTGAGGCAGCAGAGTGTAAAGGTTAGGACCATAGACACTAGGGACTGGTGACTGGATTAGAGGCCCAGGACTGTGGTTTATTTTCTGTGTGACTTTGCATATATCACACACCCTCAGTTTCCCTCATCTATAAAATGGAAATAATAATAATTTATATGATTGTTTTCAGAGTTAAATAAGTCAACATTGATAAAGCACTTAGAAAAGTGCCTGGCACAAAGTAAGTGCTATGTTAGTGTGTGTTAAATATAAAACATAATTAAAAGTCATTAGATTGACCAGGAGGGTCAAAATAATACAAAAGAGATAACATGAGTATTGTCACTTGAAAGGTATTTCTGCCTCTTACAGGATGAACTCAACTTCGACTGGTCAGATGGGAAACGTCTTCATTTTAGTCGCTGGGCAGAAAACAAGCAACTTGAAGACTGTGTACTATTGGACACTGATGGGTTCTGGAAAACAGCTGATTGCAATGATTATCAACCTGGTGCTATTTGCTACTATCCAGGAAGTATGGGAATTCCGAAAGTATCTTAATGCTTAAATTATAAGTCTCGAGAGTAGCAGAATTTAGGGGAAATAGTTTTGTAAAATCTGATTTTGGAATTATGACAAAAATATAATCATGTCCTCTTTACAACAAAATTTGACACAAAAAATTTGCTGAAGTAGAATTATTACTTACTAAATATTTTGTCATTCATTTCTATTTTAGACACATATTTTTATTTTTATATCAGCTGATACTGTTGACATTTAAAACCCCATTGTTACTCAGCCTTGTTTCGTATTTTGTATATATGTTATAAATACAATATTATATTTATGTTTTGTATTTACATAGTAGAAAATTTACTTTTGTAGACAGCTGGACGTGGTGGTGCATGTTTGTAATCCCAGTACTTGGGAGGCTGAAACAGGAGGGTCACAGGTTGGCGGCCAGCCTCAGCTACTTTATGAGGCCTTCTAAAACTTAGTGAGACTGTGTTTCAAAATAAAGATAATTAAAAAAAAAAAATAGGGCTGGAGGTGTAGCTCAGAGGTAGAATACCCCTGAGTTTCATCCCTAGTACCGAAAAGAAAAGAAAACTTTTGTGGGAATTCTTTCATAATTCCTAACACTAACAAGTAGCACAACTCTCATGATCCACTCTTAATTTTGTTGCAAGTAACAGCAACATGCTCAAGCTAGCTTAAACCAAAAGGGAATTTTAGAATCCCCCAAACAGCAATAGAGCTGAGCCTCCTGGGGAATGGAAATACAGAACCCAGAGTGGCTCCCTTGCCTTCTCTGTGTGTCTGCACTCTGCTCTTTTTGTTGTTGTTGTTTGGTGCTGGGGATTGAACCCAATGGCATTCTACCTCCAAGCTATACCCCCAACCCTATTTTTTATTCTTTATTTTGAAACGGTCTCACCAAGTTGTGGAGGACCTCACTAAGTAGCTGAGGCTGGCCACAAACCTGTGATCCTCCGTCTCAGCCTCCCAAGTACTGGGATTACAAGTGTGTACCACCACGACTGGCCTTGCACTCTGCTAATTATGTACATTCTTCTCTCTGCACGTAGTGGAGCACAGTGGCTCCACAGCTTTCACTTATGGCTATAACTGGGAATGAGTTCATGATTTCTGAATTCCACTTTTCAAATTCTTAGACTCTGAGACAAGCATGCAATCTCTAGCCCAATTAGAAAGTGGTTTTACAGCCATCAGGGCCCACATTTGTGGGTTTGTGCTAGAAAGAGCATACTATGTCAGAAACAAAGGAATTTGTTAATATGTGGGAGAGACACTGAATGATCCCTACTCCATATCAAATCAGTTTGATTTACTTTATATCAGTTGACACTATTGCTTGACCTATTGTCACTCAGACTCATTTTGCATTTGTATTTGCATCATATTAATGCTATAAATACAATATTGCATTTATATTTATACTATAGAAAACTTCCTTTTGAGCCGGGCGTGGTGGTGCACGCTTGTAACCCAGTACTTGGGAGGCTGAGACAGGAGGATCGAAGGTTCCCGGGCAGCCTTGGCTACTTATTGAGGCTCTTCGCAACTTAGTGAGACCCTGTTTCACAGTAAAGAATAAAAAATAGGACTGGGGGTGTAGCTCGGAGGTAGAATGCCCCTGAGTTCAATCCTCAGTTCTGCAAAAAATAAAATAAAGTGAAAAGAAAACTTCCTTTTGGGAGTAGAGCATGCCTGCTTTTATTGTGAGTAGAGCATATCTATATTTGCATTTTCTTGAATGTACAGCCTTTTTAGAAAATGAAAAAAATCGGATACTTTAGAGGTATTTATTTATTTATTTATTTATTTATTTTTACTGAAGGTTGAACCCAGAAGCATTCTACCTTTAAGCTACACCCACAGTTCTACTTTATTTTATTTTATTTTTATGATACTGGAGATTGGATACAGGGACATTCTACCTCTGAGCTACACAGTCAGCCCTATTTTATTTTTTATTTTTGAAAAAAGGTCTCAGCCAGGCGTGGTGGCGCACGCTTGTTAATCCCAGCATTTGGGAGGCTGAGACCGGAGGATCCAGGTTCCCAGCCAGCCTCAGCTACCTAGTGAGGTACTCAGCAACTTAGTGAGACCCTGTTTCAAAATAAAGAATACAAAATAGGGCTGGGGGTATAGCTCGGAGGTAGAATGCCCCTGGGTTCAATCCTCAGTACCGAAAAAAAAAAAAAAAAAAAAAGAAAAAGGGTCTCATTAAGTTGCAGATGTCCTAAGTTGTTGAGGCTGGCCATGAACCTGCAATTTTCCTATCTCAGCCTCCGAAGTACTGAGATTCCAAGTGTGCACCACCTTGCCCGGCATCTATTTTATTTTTATTTTGAAACAGAATCTTGCTTAAGTTAACTGAGGGACCTCACTTAGTTGCTGAGGCTGGCCTTGAATCTGTGATTTTCCTTTCTCAGCCTCCCAAGTACTGGAATTATAGGCATATACCACCATGCTCGGCTACAGGTCACATTTTAAACAATATTTCTGTTTGATCTGATCAACATAATAACTTATTTAAAACATCAAATGTTTTATTAAAATATTTCTTTAAAATTAGAGATGTCAGCCAGGCATGGTAGCTCATGCTTGTAATCCCAGTACTTGAGAGGCTGAGACAGGATCATCACAGGTTCAAGGACAGCCTCAACAAGTAGTGAGACTCTCATCAACCTAGCAATACCCTGTTTCAAAATAAAAATTAAAAAATAGGGCTGGAAATGTAGCCCAGAGGTAAAATGTCCCCAGGTTCAATCCCCAGTACCAAAATATATATATATATATATTGAGATGTCAGCAACCAGAAACTTGATTCTCGAAGTTATAGTTTGGTACCTACTAATTAATATGTTTGTATAGTTCCTCTGAAATGGCCCCTTGTACTTGACATTTGATAATGCAGGAAGACCAAAAACTGTATTTAGCCAAGAAACACCTCATTTCTTATACTCTTCCAGTCCACAGCAGGGGCAGGAAAATTGTGTCAAATAATTTCCTCCCTAAAGAAAGCCAGCTTTCAATACCCTATATTTGAGTATAAACAGAAAACAAACATCACCAGGCTGCTACTTCTCAGCTTCCTGAATATTTCCTACAAATCAAGCCTAATGACTGTGAACGGGATTTAACATTTACATCTGAAATTAGAATTCTTAACATTAACTCTGTTTCTAGATGAGACTGAAAAAGAGGTCAAACCAGTTGGCAGCATTAAATGTCCGTCTCCTGTTCTAAACACCCCATGGATACCATTTCAGAACTCTTGCTACAACTTCATGATAACAAAGAATAGACACACAGCAACAACACAGGAGGAAGTTCACTCTACATGCCAAAAACTGAGTATGTATGTTACATGTCATTATATATTGTGTCATGCTAACTTTTTAAATTGCCTGTTACAATGGAATTGTGCTCAGCAATAAAGAAGAACAAAATTATGTCATTTGCAGGAAAATGGGTGGACCTGGAATACATTATGCTTAGTGAGATTAGCCTGTCACAGAAAGTGAATGGTCATATGTTTCCTCTCATATGCAGAAGCTAGGGAGTAATAGGGATACCAGAGGGACTCCAGATAATGGAGAAATTCCAGTGGAGCCAGGGAGGTGGTCTAGGAGAGGGTGTTGTGGGGAGAGGGAGGATCAATGAAGGAAACACTTCCATTGATATTCTATACATATGTGAGAATATGAATGTCAATCTCAGTGCCTAAATGGGGAACGGGGAGTGGGGAGGGGAAAGCCCACCAAGGGCTGTGTGCATGTATGTCACCATCACTACGAGCTACATTAGGATACGAGACTATAATGTACCAATAAATCTATTAAAAAAAGGTACAATTGGGCTTTAGAACAGAGAAAAATTGTCTATGTTACATATATAATTTAACTCCTAATGTCCACATTATCAATGATAATATAATAAAATTGGTATTTACTTGAAATAGAAAATATAAAGCAACTTCTTTATTCATCCATTTGAGGATTAGTCTGTCTTTATATATATAAGCAAAATGGATTCTTCTTTAAAAGGAAAGGAAGTAGCCAGGTGTGGTGGCACACATTTGTAATCCCAGTACTTGGGAGACAGGAGGATCAAAGGTTCAAGGTCAGCCTCAGCAATTTATGGAGGCCCTCCACAACTTAGTGAGACCTGTGTCAAACTAAAAAATAAAATAGGGATGGGGGAGGGGGGGAGTGTAACTCAGAGATACACCTTGGGTTCAGTCCCCAGTATCATACACATACAAACACACAATACACACATACAAACACACAACACACACACACACACACACAGTGACACTAGAGAGCAGAGAACTGGATATGGATATTAAACAAGCTAGACTAAGGGAAAGTGAAATAGTTTAGTTATGGGAGTCAGAAGCTTAGGTATAGCACTAAGCAGCAGCCATACTTAAAGCAAATACATGTCACATGTTGAGCTCTCAAGACTCTTGAGATATTTCCAGTGAAATTCATTGAGGATTTATGACTTCTGAATGATGGAACTTTGAAACTGTGAGCTTTGTGGAAAGTTCCTATGGAAAATATCAAGCCATTATTCCTCAAAGCATAAGTATGCTCTGTAAAACACTTGTCTTGAAATACATTCTGCAAAAAAAAAAAAAGAAAAGAAAAGAAACATTACACTCCCAGCCTCCTGTCAGTTATTATCAAAGTACATTAACTTGTGTTTTAAGAAATACTGGAGGATGTGAGGGTGATCTGGCTGTGACATCTGTCACCCCATTGATCGCCAGGGTTGATTCGGCTGATCTGACTTGCTAGGCGGGTGTCCCCTTCCTCCCTCACCGCTCCATGTGCATCCCTCCCAAAGCTGCACGCTCGGTCAAAGAGGACGACCTTCCCCTAATAGAGGAGGACCAGTCTTCGGTCAAGGGTATACAAGTAGCTTCGCTCCCCTGCTAGAACCTCCAAACAAGCTCTCAAGAAATACTGGAGCTGGGCGTGGTGGAACATGCTTGTAATCCCCATACTCAGGAAGCTGAGACAGAAGAATCACAGGTTTGAGGAAACCTCAGCAACTTAGTGAGGCTCTCAGTAACTTACTGTGACCATACTTCAAAAATAAAAAATATTGGCATAAATGAGCTAGTTTAACTTTGTTTATACTGCAAATGTTTTATCCATATAGACTTTTTCTAAGAAACTTCCTTGTTAATTCACTAACAAATACACTTTGAGAGATATTGAACTTTTTTAACCCTAACCCTAACATAATAGTGTTTTCTGAGGAAAAGGAAAGTGTGCCTTACAGCCCATTCAGGAGTAATATTGGTGTAGTCCTGCACATTAGTGTAGTCCTACATAGTATATCATTTATGTAGCTGGATTTGTTCCACCTCAAGATGAGGTGAATTGGGGGAAAAAAAAGTGAATCAATATCTTAAATTCTAAAACAGCTACTAGTTTTCCACTATATTGTAAGACCAAGTTTAACATCAAAATAATTGAAAACTTCTAAACCTATTAATTTTAGTATAATGATATAGTGTTAATGTGCCTATCATTGTAATTTTTTTTTTTTTTTTTTGGTGGTACTGGGGATGTAACCCAGGGGCATTCTACGTCTGAGCTACACCCCCAGCCCTATTTTTTTAGTCTTTATTTTTGAAACAGTGTCTCACTAAGTTGCAAAGAGCCTCACTAAGTAGCTGAGGCTGGCCGCGAACCCGAATCCTCCAGTCTCAGCCTCCCAAGTACTGGGATTACAAGCGTGCACCACCATACTCGGCTCATTTTAATTTTCTAATATTTAATTTTTGAAGAATATTCAAGTGGGAAAAAATAACTTTCTAAATCTATCAAAATAATGTGTTCTGAATAAGTAGTTATTAAAATTATTGACTCTTTTTTATTTAACAGATTCAAAATCACATATTCTGAGTATTCGAGATGAGGAGGAGAATAACTTTGTTCTTGAGCAACTTCTGTACTTCAGTTACATGGCTTCATGGGTCATGTTAGGAATAACTTATGAAAGTAAGTTGTAGATCTGCCAATTTTCTCTGTTTATATTAGTACTTCATTATAGCCTATTTATCAAACTGCAAAAATATGTTTTTTCAAAGTACATGTTTATCCATTTGCAAAAGTATAATTACACAGAAAGGCAGTCCTGTGATAGAATGTTTACATAGCATGAGAGAGGCTCACGTTTTGATCCATAGCACCACACACACAAAAGTATACTTAGGTACTCAATATAATTTATATGTATGCCAAGCTCATTTTTTTTTCTTGTCTCAATTATTCTACCTATAAAACTAAGTTTCGAGTTAAATTATGGGAAATAATTTCCCTTCTCAACTCAAGACAAACTAAAGATGACCACACTCCCATATAAATCTCCATTACTTACTTTATATTTCTCTTAACTATATGGAATGAATGAGAACAGAATCTCATTTCTATTAATGTTGCACCTTT